>JAZKJV010006258.1:0-72268 GCA_037367405.1 Ottelia alismoides | reverse complement strand
TTGAATAATCCCACTAATCCGAAAGTTAACCACACCACATTCACCCATAATCAAGACACAAATCCTGAGACTGTGAATTGGATGCAGAGAAATCAAGGAGGAGGACATTCAAATAACCACAACAACTGGAGAGAACAATCACACCCAACCCAGACAACCAATAGCACCGCCCGTGACTCAACCCTCCACCACTGCAATAAATTTCGATGCCTTGGCTCAAGCAATATACCAACTAGCTATAGCTCAACAACAGGCCACTGAAGCTCAACAAAAAGCCAACTCTGAGAATGCCCCTCATTTCGCCGAGATCAGGTCATACATCCCAGCCTTGTCACCTCAACTGCTGTCCAATCCCAAAACCAACAAGGCTAATTCATCTGGAGTACTTAAAACTCCACCACCTATCAGATCTTTCACCTCACCACCTGGTTTCCAAAACCAGAATCAAGGATTCTTTACAAACCAAGGGAAGCCACAACAAGCACCTAGAAATCAAGTCAATTTCAAAACCCCACCCCGTCCAAACCAATCTACTAATGCTGTCACTTTGAGAAATGGGAAAACCACTTCTGCCTACCAGACCGCTAGCTTTAGAGGATCAAATTGACATAGAGGAGGAGGTTGATGATGAAGAGAAGCTAACTGAGACAACCATGCCCCTTCCTATCTCCCCATCCATAGCTATTCCCTTTCCCGGAGCTCTTCACCGAAGAAAACCTCGATCTTCCACCATCGATCCGGAGTTAGAAAAATTATTCTCGGACATTGTCATTGAAATCCCGCTCTTAAAAGCCCTCGAACAAGTCCCCGCCTTCTCCCGCTTCTTGAAGGAAAAATACACACCAAAAAGGAAAACAAGAGAAAAGACAAAAGAAAATCAAGAAGAAAAGTATGTGCTTCCTCAAGCCACATCAAATGCCATTTCCCAATTCCTACCCCTCAAGAAAAAAGATCCAGGGGCACCTTTGGTTAAATGCATGATTGGTGGGTTGACCTTCGAGCGTACCTTATTAGATAATGGTGCCTCAATCAATCTTCTCCCTACCACCATCCTAGAACACTTTGACTTAGGGAGATTGAAACCTGTTTCAATGATTTTACAAATGGCGGATCGCACTGTGAAGAGACCAATAGGACTTCTTGAAGATGTTATAGTCACAGTGCAAGGACATAAATTTCCTGTTGATTTTGTTGTCATGGATACGGATTCCCCCAACACACTGAGTGAAACACCCATCATTTTGGGACGACCCTTCCTAGCCACAGCGAAGGCACATTTTGATTATGAGGGGGGCAAAGTCGAATTTTCAATCAATGGCAAAACCGTCCCTATTGAGCTGATCGTACCCAATCCTATGGACTCTGAGACTGAAGACTGTGGTTATATAGAAAGATGTGTTGTTCTCAATATACAAAATGACTTTGCTCCAATCCATCTCACTAAAGATCCTTTAAGGTTAGTCTGAACACCTCTAGACCCACTTACAAAAATACTTCTCATGAAATTCCACATACAATCTGAATCTCGCACTGGAAGCTCCACCATGCCCTCTCACTGGACAAGAAATTGACGAGCTTGATAATGCCTGGGACACATTAGACTCTGAACTTACATTGACCTCAACCATGATCATGCCCATGATGGAACCACCATTTGAGATTATTTCTGTAATAGACTTAGGAAACACTACAACTCTGACTCCATCAACAACCACTGCTGAATTAAAACCACTACCCAAAGATCTGAAGTATGCTTTCTTGGATTGCTCACACTCTACCGGTCATTATCAATGCCAACCTAAATCATATGCAAGAGAGCCAACTAATGGATGTTTTGAAAAAGAATTCTTAGGCTATTGGTTGGAAAATAACTGATTTGAAAGGAATAAGCCCGACATTCTGTACACACCGCATATATTTGGAAAATGACACTAAACCCTCTCGAGAAATGCAAAGACGGTTGAATCCTAATCTACGAGAGGTTGTGAAGAATGAAATATACAAGTGGTCGAGTGCCGGCATCATTTATCCGATAGCCGATAGTCCTTGGATTAGTCCCCTCCAGGTTGTCCCCAAGAAAGTTGGATTAACAATTGTGAAAAATGAGAAAGGAGATGATATCCCTACTCGGGTGGCAACATCTTGGAGAGTCTGTGTCGATTATAGAAAACTTAATAAGGCTACATGAAAAGACCACTTTCCATTGCCATTCATTGAACAAATCATTGAGAAGCTAGCCGGAAAAGAATTTTTTTGCTTTCTTGATGGATATTCCGATTATAGCCAAGTAGCCATAGCACCAGAGGACCAAGACAAAACCACTTTCACTTATCCATTTGGAACATATGCCTTTCGCCGCATGCCTTTTGGACTATGTAATGCTCCAGCAACATTTCAAAGATGCATGATGGAAATTTTCACTGATATGATCAGCGATTTTATGGAAGTATTTATGGATAATTTCTCTATTTTTGGAGACTCTTTTGAGGAAACACTAGGATTTTTGGATAGAGTCCTCAAGAAATGCATCGAAGTGAACTTGATATTATCTTGGGAGAAATCACATTTTATGGTGAAACAAGGGATTGTGTTAGGACATGTTGTGTCAAAGAAAGGGATGGAAGTGGATCCATCAAAAATTGAGACAATCACTCATTTAGGTCCACCAGTGAACATCAAGGGTGTAAGGTCCTTCCTAGGTCATGTCGGCTTTTACTGCCGCTTCATCAAGGACTTTTCAAAAATTTCCCGCCCTCTCACCAAACTACTTGAAAAGGACCAAGATTTCACATTCACCGAGGAAGCATACGAGTCCTTCAACACACTAAGGAAAATCATCACTGAAGCACCCATACTACAACCCCCTGATTGGAACTGTGAATTTGAAATTATGTGTGACGCTTCTGATTATGCCGTTGGAGCAGTATTGGGTCAAAGGAAAGATGGAAAACTCTATGCCATCCACTATGCCAGCAAGACCCTGGATGATGCTCAAAGGAACTACACTGTGACTGAGAAAGAACTACTGGCTGTGATATTTTCACTAGAGAAATTTCGATCTTACATCTTAGGATCCCACATTATTATCTACACAGACACTCTGCTTTGAAATATCTCTTCACAAAAACCGATGCTAAGCCTAGACTCATTAGGTGGGTTTTACTGCTCCAAGAATTTGATTTAGAGATTCGAGATAAAGCAGGAGCAAAGAATGTTGTGGCCGATCACCTTTCAAGACTCCCTTCATCAAACACAGACAGAATCCCAATTTTTGATAACTTTACAGATGAAAGTATTATGTCTGCCTCTCAACTCTCTTGGTACGCCGACATCGTCAATTACATCGTCACTTCCACATTTCCTGATGATTGACCAAAACATAAGAAAGACAAAACTAAAGCCCAAGCTCGATACTATCACTGGGAAGACCCCTTGCTCTTCAAAGAGGGCACTGATTTGATATGGAGACGATGCATCCCTGAATCTGAAGTCAACGATGTCCTAACTCACTGCCACATTTCTGGGTGTGGAGGACACCACTCAGGGAAGCGCACAACCGCTAAAGTCTTACAATGCAGTTTCTACTGGCCCACACTCTTTAAAGATGCCCATCATTTTGCTCAATCTTGTCCTGCCTGTCAGACTAATGGAACAATGACCCGTCGTAAAATGATGCCCCTCCAACACGTGCATATAGTCGAGATCTTTGATACTTGGGGAATAGACTTCATGGGACCTTTCACCACATCACATGGTTACCAACACATTCTTCTCGCTGTTGATTACGTCTCTCGTTGGGTAGAAGCCATTCCCACTCGTGCTGCTGCCGTTGTCAAGTTCTTGAACGACCTATTCTCTCGATTTAGATTGCCAAAGGCGGTCATTAGTGATGGAGGCACCCACTTTCTGAATGCTTCAGTTAAGAATTTACTTAAGAAAAATGGAGTCAAACACCGTGTCTCAACTGCCTATCACCCACAGACTAATGGAATGGCCGACTGTTCCAACTGGATGGAATGGACAGAACAACTATCATTTTCAAAATCACACCCAACCCAGACAACCGATAGCACCGCCCGTGACTCAACCCTCTACCACTGCAATAAATTTCGATGCCTTGGCTCAAGAAATACAACAACTAGCTATAGCTCAACAACAGGCCACTGAAGCTCAACAAAAAGCCAACTCTGAGAATGCCTCTCATTTCGCCGAGATCAGGTCATACATCCCAGCCTTGTCACCTCAACTACTGTCCAATCCCAAAATCAACAAGGCTAGTTCATCTGGAGTACTTAAAACTCCACCACCTATCAGATCTTTCACCTCACCACCTGGTTTCCAAAACCAGAATCAAGGATTCTTTACAAACCAAGGGAAGCCACAACAAGCACCTAGAAATCAAGTCAATTTCAAAACCCCACCCCGTCCAAACCAATCTGCTAATGCTGTCACTTTGAGAAATGGGAAAACCACTTCTGCCTACCAGACCGCTAGCTTTAGAGGATCAAATTGACATAGAGGAGGAGGTTGATGATGAAGAGAAGCTAACTGAGACAACCATGCCCCTTCCTATCTCCCCATCCATAGCTATTTCCTTTCCCGGAGCTCTTCACCGAAGAAAACCTCGATCTTCCACCATCGATCCGGAGCTAGAAAAATTATTCTCGGACATTGTCATTGAAATCCCGCTCCTAAAATCCCTCGAACAAGTCCCCGCCTTCTCCCGCTTCTTGAAGGAAAAATACACACCAAAAAGGAAAACAAGAGAAAAGACAAAAGAAAATCAAGAAGAAAAGTATGTGCTTCCTCAAGCCACATCAAATGCCATTTTCCAATTCCTACCCCCCAAGAAAAAAGATCCAGGGGCACCTTTGGTTAAATGCACGATTGGTGAGTTGACCTTCGAGCGTACCTTATTAGATAATGGTGCCTCAATCAATCTTCTCCCTACCACCATCCTAGAACACTTTGACTTAGGGAGACTGAAACCTGTTTCAATGATTTTACAAATAGCGGATCGCACTGTGAAGAGACCAATAGGACTTCTTGAAGATGTTATAGTCACAGTGCAAGGACATAAATTTCCTGTTGATTTTGTTGTCATGGATACAGATTCCCCCAACACACTGAGTGAAACACCCATCATTTTGGGACGACCCTTCCTAGCCACAGCGAAGGCACATTTTGATTATGAGGGGGGCAAAGTCGAATTTTCAATCAATGGCAAAACCGTCCCTATTGAGCTGATCATACCCAATCCTATGGACTCTGAGACTGAAGACTGTGGTTATATAGAAAGATGTGTTGTTCTCAACATACAAAATGACTTTGCTCCAATCCATCTCACTAAAGATCCTTTAAGGTTAGTCTGAACACCTCTAGATCCACTTACAAAAATACTTCTCATGAAATTCCACATACAATCTGAATCTCGCACTGGAAGCTCCACCATGCCCTCTCACTGGACAAGAAATTGACGAGCTTGATAATGCCTGGGACACATTAGACTCTGAACTTACATTGACCTCAACCATGATCATGCCCATGATGGAACCACCATTTGAGATTATTTCTGTAATAGACTTAGGAAACACTACAACTCTGACTCCATCAACAACCACTGCTGAATTAAAACCACTACCCAAATATCTGAAGTATGCTTTCTTGGATGATGCTCACACTCTACCAGTCATTATCAATGCCAACCTAAATCATATGCAAGAGAGCCAACTAATGGATGTTTTGAAAAAGAATTCTTAGGCTATTGGTTGGAAAATAACTGATTTGAAAGGAATAAGCCCGACATTCTGAACACACCACATATATTTGGAAAATGACACTAAACCCTCTCGAGAAATGCAAAGACGGTTGAATCCTAATCTACGAGAGGTTGTGAAGAATGAAATATACAAGTGGTCGAGTGTCGGCATCATTTATCCGATAGCCGATAGTCCTTGGATTAGTCCCCTCCAGGTTGTCCCCAAGAAAGCTGGATTAACAATTGTGAAAAATGAGAAAGGAGATGATATCCCTACTCGGGTGGCAACATCTTGGAGAGTCTGTGTCGATTATAGAAAACTTAATAAGGCTACACGAAAAGACCATTTTCCATTGCCATTCATTGAACAAATCATTGAGAAGCTAGCCGGAAAAGAATTTTTTTGCTTTCTTGATGGATATTCCGGTTATAACCAAGTAGCCATAGCACCAGAGGACCAAGACAAAACCACTTTCACTTATCCATTTGGAACATATGCCTTTCGCCGCATGTCTTTTGGACTATGTAATGGTCCAGCCACATTTCAAAGATGCATGATGGAAATTTTCACTGATATGATCAGCGATTTTATGGAAGTATTTATGGATGATTTCTCTATTTTTGGAGACTCTTTTGAGGAAACACTAGGATTTTTGGATAGAGTCCTCAAGAAATGCATCGAAGTGAACTTGATATTATCTTGGGAGATATCACATTTTATGGTGAAACAAGGGATTGTGTTAGGACATGTTGTGTCAAAGAAAGGGATGGAAGTGGATCCATCAAAAATTGAGACAATCACTCATTTAGGTCCACCAGTGAACATCAAGGGTGTAAGGTCCTTCCTAGGTCATGTCGGCTTTTACTGCCGCTTCATTAAGGACTTTTCAAAAACATCCCGCCCTCTCACCAAACTACTTGAAAAGGACCAAGATTTCACATTCACCGAGGAAGCATACGAGTCCTTCAACACACTAAGGAAAATCATCACTGAAGCACCCATACTACAACCCCCTGATTGGAACTGTGAATTTGAAATCATGTGTGACGCTTCTGATTATGCCGTTGGAGCAGTATTGGGTCAAAGGAAAGATGGAAAACTCTATGCCATCCACTATGCCAGCAAGACCCTGGATGATGCTCAAAGGAACTACACTGTGACTGAGAAAGAACTACTGGCTGTGATATTTTCACTAGAGAAATTTCGATCTTACATCTTAGGATCCCACATTATTATCTACACAGACACTCTGCTTTGAAACATCTCTTCACAAAAACCGATGCTAAGCCTAGACTCATTAGGTGGGTTTTACTGCTCCAAGAATTTGATTTAGAGATTCGAGATAAAGCATGAGCAAAGAATGTTGTGGCCGATCACCTTTCAAGACTCCCTTCATCAAACACAGATAGAATCCCAATTTTTGATAACTTTACAGATGAAAGTATTATGTCTGCCTCTCAATTCTCTTGGTACGTCGACATCGTCAATTACATCGTCACTTCCACATTTCCTAATGATTGACCAAAACATAAGAAAGACAAAACTAAAGCCCAAGCCCGATACTATCACTGGGAAGACCCCTTCCTCTTCAAAGAGGGCACTGATTTCCCTGAATCTGAAGTCAACGATGTCCTAACTCACTGCCACATTTCTGGGTGTGGAGGACACCACTCAGGGAAGCGCACAACCGCTAAAGTCTTACAATGCGGTTTCTACTGGCCCACACTCTTTAAAGATGCCCATCATTTTGCTCAATCTTGTCCTGCCTGTCAGACTAATGGAACAATGACCCGTCGTAACATGATGCCCCTCCAACACGTGCATATAGTCGAGATCTTTGATACTTGGGGAATAGACTTCATGGGACCTTTCACCACATCACATGGTTACCAACACATTCTTCTCGCTGTTGATTACGTCTCTCGTTGGGTAGAAGCCATTCCCACTCGTGCTGCTGATAGCACAACCGTTGTCAAGTTCTTGAACGACCTATTCTCTCGATTTGGATTGCCAAAGGCGGTCATTAGTGATGGAGGCACCCACTTTCTGAATGCTTCAGTTAAGAATTTACTCAAGAAAAATGGAGTCGAACACCATGTCTCAACTGCCTATCACCCACAGACTAATGGAATGGCCGAGCTGTCAAATCGAGAAATCAAAACCATCCTCCAGAAAATTGTTCGCTCTGATCGTAAAGACTGGTCCCAACACTTACCTTCTGCACTCTGGGCCTACCGCACCGCTTACCGCACACCCTTAGGTATGAGCCCATATCGGTTAGTCTATGGAAAGCCGTGCCATCTACCCGTAGAGGTCCACCACAAGTCACTCTGGGCAATCAAGAAATGCCATTTGGATTATGATGAGGCTGGGAAGAAAAGACTATTGGATTTATCTGAACTGGAAGAACTGAGATCACAAGCCTATGCTAACAACCTGCTATACAAAGAGAAAATCAAGTTGTGCCATGATGCCAACATTTCGAGGAAAACATTCAAAGAAAATCAAAAAGTATGGCTATTTGATGCAAAACTGAAGTTATTTCCAGGAAAACTGAGATCGAAATGGAAAGGACCGTACATTGTAACTCAAGTATTCGATAATGGCTCAATAGAAATTTCTGACCCAAACACTAAGGCCACTTTCAGAGTCAATGGTCAAAGACTAAAACCCGTTGTTGAACCATCTGGTCCTATGCCTTTATGCACAACATACCTTCTGCAGGAAAAATGAACCACCACATCGCCAAGCTGAGGCGTTAAATCATGCACACTCGTGAGCCTCTCCTCACAGGTATCTTTTCGTCTTAAAAGCTCGCATGTTTATTTTCACTGCATTGCATTAGATAAGTATGGGGGTATCCCTCTGCATTACATTATCAAAAAAAATGAGAAGAAGAAAAATCAAAAATACATTTCACATCCTTTCTGATCCTCCTATTACACAATGTCTTCACCATGAGGACATGGTTTTTGTTATGTATGGGGGGGGGGTGTCTGCATAGTCTTTTAAAATTGCATACTTTTTTTAAAAAAATATATCTCTCTCTTTTGCAAAAATTCCCCTAAATATATTTTCAAAAAGCAAGAAAACCACCAAAAATACATCCTTCCTAGTTTTATCCTATCTTTTGAGAAATCAGCTCTTCATTGCATAGATCATAAATTGAGGTTGAGTTGACCCTAATCCACTTAACTTCATCAGAGTTTCACTAGACATGAGTTTTTAAGCTTTCTTCAGGTCCATGTGGACTTTATTCTCTCAGTTCCTCTAACTCTACTGGTGAATGAACTTCTATATCTAACTAGATCACCTGAGCAACTAGTAGCACTCTTAAACTCTTCAGTGGATATTAAGCAGCTGCACATTGCACTTAGCTTGATTGAATTTATTTTACGAGATACAATTACAATCTAGTTAAGGTGAGGAGTTATCCTCTTGGTTGTGCCAATGCCTGAACCTTATCTATAGCTAATGAAGGAACTTGACTCAGGGGCAACATGATCTCTCTAGTCTAAGTATGTCGGCAAATAAGCCAGTATCGTGCCTCCAAAGTCATTATTAAGCCGATACTACCTTTTGATGTCAAATCCAAAACAGAAAGACCACAAAAAAGGCATACCACAATGCAAATGCCAAAAACCACCAATCATGCAAAGATATGCAAAGCAAAGCAAAAGCAAGAAAAGAAGACCACCAAATAACCCTTCTCCACCAAAAAGCCGTGGTAGCAGCCTAATGATGCTACCTAAATTTTTAAAAGAGGCCCAAAGAGGCCCAGGGTTATGCTCTGCAAAAGGAAAAGAATGAGAGCAACGGACTAAAGCGGTCTACGGAAAACCCCAAAATTAAGTCCCATTCTCCAATAAACTATGACCTATTTTTTTCTATGCTGACATACTTGGGTGAAAAGAGAATATGCCTGAATTCAGGTGAGGACTGAGGCTATATGACTAGGGAATCATTCGGTACCTTGATATATTGTGTTGTTAGCTCATTCTCTTGACTCACGAAAGCTAAAACTATCACTGTTTATATCCACTCAAGGTCAAAGAGAATACCTGTTTCTTAGGGATGAGCTGACCTGATCGACCTTCTGAAACCATGTCTGATTTTGTTAGAACTGAGAGGCTGTTGAAACTACAAACTCGAGTCAAGTCGATAATTCGAACAAATCTTTAATCCATGGGTCAACTCTACTGAAGTTTATGCACTTGTGGCGGTTAGGATCTGAAAACTCGAGACTTTGTGGGTATGTTAGCTGCAAACCCTCACCAAATCCATCTTGGCTATTCACCTTGTCCGTCATTATCACTTATCTTATTTTTGCTCGAGACTAGCAAAATTTAAGTATGGGGGTGTGATGATTACATGATATGTTGTGATAATAGGCTTATTTTATGTGAAAGGCAATATCAATTCTTGATTTACAAACTCTAATCTATGTCTAAATTATTCTGTGAACACAACAAGAGAAAATACCTTAAATTTCACATAAATCGACAAATCATGATTTTATATTTGGGAAAATATTTTCAAAGATATTGATCGATATTTTCTTTAGCGGGACTATTCGAATATCAAGATGTATAATTGTCCATTATTCTAAATAAACAATCATATTTTTAAGAGAAAGAAAAATGTATTGGGATCATAGTTTGACAAAATAAACAAACACTTTCATTTAGGTTCTACAAAATCCTATACCTTTTTGTTGGAAAGAAATGCGAAGGGGTAATAGTATAAATTTCCAAAACCTTTAAATGCTTAAAGCCACCCATGCATGTACATTCACCTTCTCTCTTCCATTGCCAAGATAGTCGACCATTCATCCTCTCTCTCCCCTTTCCATGCAACTTTCCATGCAAGTCCCCATACATACATTGAATGCATTTATTGGTCTTGTCTTATGTGCATGTGACTTCTCAATTCATATTTGAAGAGCCGCATATTACATGTATAAAAGGAGGACTCCTCTCCCATCCATTCCCTCATGCATGTACCCCCTCCCTCTTTATTCTATCATCACGTACTCACCCCTCTCCCCATTGTCATTCTCATTCACGCACTCCCCATCCCACTCCCTTCCCTCATCGCACGCACTCTCTCTCCCATATTTCTTGTTTTCTCGTTTTGTTTTGCTGGCCCCCCTCACCCGACTACCTCACTCTCTCTCCCCGAGACCTTCTACATAACGCATACCAGCTCCCCGACGTCCTTTCCAGCAGCCTTCTCCTCCTGCAGCAAGCAGCTGCGTCCCTGCTCCTTCACGCAACTAGTAGTCGTGTCTCCTTCGCAGCCAGAAGCTCCTCCACGGCCAGCAATGTCTCCTTTCCAAGAGCGCGAGCAGCCCACGCACGCGTCCTCGTCCACAGCTGCGTGCAGGTGTGCGTCCAGCCACTGTCCTCCAACGCGCCTTGCTCCTCTGTTGCGCGCTTCCGCGTACCACCGGCAACTCGTCCTTTCCCCTTCGCGTGTTCCACTGTGCACTAGCCCTTGCGTGCTCCAACTGCACGCCCAATACAGTCCATCAGTTACACCATTGTTGTGCGCATCACCTTCGCAGGTGCAAGTCCAGCAACCTTTCCGTGCGTGACCGTGAACCATCGGCAACATCCAACCACATCTCGCGCAGCCATCGGCCATAGTCAGCATCCACTCTCGCGGGCAAACATGCACTTCTCCATGCGTACATGAGGATAACGATTTCCACCTCTCTCTTTATCTATTTGCTTCCCTATTATTTACATGTCATTTGCTTGAGCTTTCCTTCATTTTAAGTATTTCAAGTAAAGTCTTCATTGTTTCATCAATTAAAGTGCATATCTCTGAAGTCAATCTTGTTCAAATTACACTTATATTATTGACTTAGCAATTTAAGAGTTAGATGTTGAATTAAAATTGCAAACTTACTTGGTCCTTGTGGATTCAAACCTCTACTTGACGTATGCATTTTGTATGTCTCCATTATGCTCGTAGTTGTATTTTATTTGTTTGATAACTGTTTATCGTGGGAAAACAACGACTTGATAAAACCAACTTTTTAAACCACGAAAAACCTTGTCAACAACAGGTTTTTCAAATGTTTTGAAAACTATAGTCCAAAATATATTTTCAAACAGTTTTTACAAACATGTACACACATTTGAAAATCATTTTGCAAAGGTTTTCCAAACAGTATATATAGATTTTTCAATTATTTTTGCAATCATTTTTCAAACCATTTACAAATCGTTTTCAAACCTTTTATTTCGCACAAAGAAATTAATTTTACAATCAAAATATTTTTACAAAGGTTGAAAACATGTAACAAAATGTTTTCCAAATAGTTTTCAAAAGATTTTTCATAAGGATTTTTAAACTATTTTTCAAACATTTTGCAAAAAAATATTTTCACATGATTTATTAATCAGTAAGTACAAAAAGAATTTGAGGAATAATCACATATTTTTATTAATATTTTTAATGGATTTAATAAGTATAATTAGCCATAGTTATTAGCAAAAATACGAAAGTACGAGTTATGGCTAAAGTATATACACGGTATATACGACCCCCCTATACTTAGCTTGAGCTATGTCCTCATAGATCAGAGAGAAAAGAGAAGACATAACCCGTACTAAGTATAGAAAAGTCTAAAGAACAAGGAACGAATGAATGAACGAATGAGAAGTTGACCGTCCCCCCTATACTTAGGATCAAATAATCCTAAGTATAGCAGACTGTACACAAAGCAGGGAGGGTCAAGGGTGGGAATGAACAGATCGTACTCAGACTGTCTCCCCCCTATACTTAGGGTAAGATATCCCTAAGTATAGACAAGAAGAGGAGACAATGCAGAGGGTCAAAGAATAGAAGCACTCGGGGTGTACACCCCCCTATACTTAGGACAAAGTACGTCCTAAGTATAGAAGACTGTCTACAAGGGGCAACACCTTTTTTGGTAGAAGATAGAAGATAGAGGAGGAAAAGAAGAATATATATCAATAGATGGAAGAAGATAGAGAAGAATGTACACATCGCTCCCCCTATACTTAGGGTAAAAGAAGCCCTAAGTATAGGCAACAACAAGAGCGATGAGACGGAATGACGAATGAACACGGCTCGTACACCCCCCTATACTTAGGACAAAGTACGTCCTAAGCAAGGCAAACACGAGTGTGGGTGGATGAGCAATATAGTGGAGAGAACAGAGGTACACACAAGAGGATATACAAACAGAGATGGATGTACAAAGGATCAAGAAGGTAGAAAGCGAACCTTCTTGCGGGACCGCTGGTGAATAGATCTAGTGTGGTGCAAGTCGACATAGGGGTCCTCAGATGACGCAAACCGATCAGGGTCGACAGGGTGATGGTCCTCAGTGGCCCTAGGGTGTGAAGGCACATACAAATCAGTGAAAGAAGTACGACTAGGTCCGGCCTTGGGAGTCTCGCTGATATCAAAGTGAAATAGGACGAACTCATCCTCATCGGAAGTAGTGTACTCAGTGTCGTCCTGCGTGGTCTAGTCCAGGTCAAAACCAAAAGGAACGAACTCATCAGTGGAAGTAGTCGAACTCTGTTCGTCCTCAATGATCTCAACCGGATCATCTTTCTCATCAAAAGGACCGAATTCTCGAATAAAAGCAACCAAATCAAATTCGGCCTTTGGCTCATCTGTATCTAGGTGAACAGGAGCGGACTCATCAATGAAAGTAGTCGAGTCATGTCCGTCCTATCTAGTCTCTAAATCTGCCCTCCGCTCAATGGTGTCGATCGTGTAAATCCCGCGGATGTCATCAACACAACGCCAGTCATAGGAAGCAGAAACTCCAATGTCGATGCTTTCCGAGCCTTCCTCCTTGGAGAGGAATTCTCGGGTCTAATCATCGGTCATAAAGAAGGTCTCTATGATATCCTCATATAGATCATAGTCCTCGAGGTCATCCAGAACAGGTGTGGTCGCATCAGGTGCAGGTCTCTGGTCAACTGTCGGTGCGGTGATCAACACTTCACTCTCGTCAGCAGGACGGAAGCGAATCTCTCCTGATCCATAATCAATAACAACCCTCGTAGAGGCGAGGAAAGGTCGTCCCAGGATGATTGGAAAGTGCTCCCCTGTGGAGGTCTCCATGGGCAATACGACAAAATCAACATTATAGCTCGTGCCCTGAATCGAAATGACTACATTTTCAAGGATACCCTTCGGCCTCTTGATACATCCATCAGCAAACTGAATGATCATCCTGGTTTTCTTGAGAGGCCCTAAGTGAAGAGACTGTACCAGCGAGAAGGGTAATATGCTAATCGAAGCACCGCCATCGAGGAGAGTGTGATCACATGTGTGGTCAGAGATGGTGCAGCTAATGAAAGGTGTGGCAGTGTTCCTCTTCTTAGGAATGGGACGGTGTGTGATGGCGTGGGCAGTGGTCATGGTCAAAATATGACATTCAGATATGCTCCTCCGCTTTCTCTTCTTGGGAAGAGGAGCAGATAAATCAGTCATGACCTTCTGAAGTGGGGCACGGATGATCTCATGAATAGTAGCTACCACTTCAGGTTCAGTCAACATTTTTTTGAATTTTTGGACCTCCTCCATACAAGGGAGAAAGTCGAAATCAGCATATACACGAGGCATGCCAAGAGCAGTCTGTACAGCGACATCCTCGGGGTCAAAGGTGGGACAATGTGTGAATGAATGTGTGGTCAAAAAGTCTGGCAGATGGGCACTCTCCTCACGGTCTGAATCAACCATGTGTCTCCCGAAATCTTCTTGTGTTTTTTAAGTTTTCTCTTTTTTTTGTATTTTGGGCGATTGCAAGCTCTCATGGAAATCCTCGAGTGAACCCATATCATCAAATGGTGGAATATCGCGGTAGCTCTTATTCGTGCTAGTGAGGCGGTCAATCCTCTGTCTCATATCATCCATCATCTGGGTTAAGTGCTCAAGGGTGGACTCCATGAAAGGTGACTCCAACAGATCAGTCTTGGGTGGATGTGAAGGTGGAGGTGGATAGTATACAGGTGGAGGTGGGTGTGGGTAGAAGTCCGAGTCCTGATACTGCGGCTGAGGTGGATATGTACAAAAGTCAGGAGCAAAGTCCTCCTGGAAAAAAGGAGATGGACCGGCTAGAGTGAACGAAGGATCCGCAAAGTCGGATAAAAGACACTCCAGGGGTCCATCTCGAAACAAGAGAAAGTGATCGGGAGAACACGACAGTCAAGTCAAGAGAGGTGAGAAAAAGGCGCAAATACGCAGAGGAGATCTAGGATGCACACAAAAAAATCACAAACAAAAATGAAAACAAGACAAACCCTCAATTCACCTACTCAACTCGGTAGAGACCGAAAAGTCGGTCTTTTTATCTTGTCTGTTTTAGAGTTAGGTGAGAAGTCAAAATATTGCGCAAACACTTAGGGACTGAATGGGATTTGGGCACTAACCTTAGTGTATGGCGAACAATGTAAAACGAAGACAATGAGGGGATTACTCGCCCCAAGACAATTTTTTCTTTCTAGTCGATTTCAGGGTCAAGTAATATTAGCAGTCCCAATTTTATTAGTTATCACTTTTTTTGGATTTTTAGTGAGAAATGCACGAGCCTAACGAGGAGTCAATTTTACTTAGCACCTAAGTGATCAAAATCAGAGGGAGAGTCGGAAAAGCGATGCAAGCGGCAAAACGATGATGTATGCTAAAGCGTAAATGCTCACCTTGCCTCCAGCACTCTATATGCAAAGATGCTCAGTAGAATTGAAACCTATCTATATGCAAATGCAAAGCCGATGAAATCGCCCTAAGTTCAGAAATTGCTATTAGCGTGAAGCACCACAAGTCGGTCACCAATCTTCAATCCAGGAGTCCGATCTAGGCTCATCCCTCCTCCTCTCGACACATCGAGTTCAGGAGCAGCGCTTGGCAGGGTGGGCTCGCGACACGAAGGCTTGAAGATGATGAGGCGACTGTTTAAAGATTTGAACTAAGTCCAAAGCGTACTATAGGTACATGCAAGATATTAAGTGTTTGGCCTTAGTCTATCGCAAGCAATCCTAAAACTAGGGGCTCAATCACACAAAAGAAATAAAATCGAAAATTGGAAAACAAATAAAAAATACGATGAAAAACCGTAAAAAGCCGCAGTGAGCCCCCAAGTGAACAATCACTTGGAAATTGGGCCCGAAAGTCCAAAATCCTAGAGAAGCATAGAAGAGGCGGTAGAAGGAAGGACTTACCCTCACCCCATAGTTGATGATATTTTTAAACAACTTTCAGTTTATTCAACAACTATACATATTACAAGAAAGATAAGTTGATGATATATATAAAAAAGCAATAGCCGTTGTACCACAAAATTTCGAAACAATGTGAAAAATCGTAGCCTTTTCTTGCCCAAATCATAAAGTATAGATGGAATAAAGCTAACACGGAAAATTTCAATAAGCAAACATATAAAATGTATATTAAAATCATTTGTAGTTGTATCCCAATTTGTGACATTGATCAGAAAACAAGCATTGTGTAAAAACATTTCTCAATTGGCAAAATACGAAATTGATCATATATTTAGATGATTTTCAATTTATGCGATGAGTTGATGACTCATAAACAAAC
This sequence comes from Ottelia alismoides, assembly GCA_037367405.1. Taxonomy (NCBI): domain Eukaryota; kingdom Viridiplantae; phylum Streptophyta; class Magnoliopsida; order Alismatales; family Hydrocharitaceae; genus Ottelia; species Ottelia alismoides. Next base: position 55,916 of record JAZKJV010006258.1, on the reverse strand, counting down.
AATAACCATCGTGTCACAAAATTTCGAAACTATTGAGGCAGTTTGAAAGAAAAAACATAGCCATATCTTTCCCAAACCATAAAATATTAGATGGAATTAATAATGGCAACATGAAAATAAATATTAACGAGGTAATATAATAAATGATATATTTGAATCATTTGGCCTTATATGTTAAATTGTCGTAACATTAATGTAATACACACGAAATAGGCATTGTGAATAAACGTTTCTTGATTGACCAAATGCAAAATTGATGACATGTAAAGATGATCTTCACTTTTTGACTACTATTTCAACCGTATATGTTACCATGGAAATATCAATCACGAAATACGTTAAAATCATTTGTAGTTATATGCCAATTGTTGCGGCATTAATCTAATATACAACAAAACAAGCATTAATGCCGGAAAATGTTACTCGCTTGCCCATAATTACAATTTGACCGTATGTTTAGACGATTTAACGTATATGCGACTGCTATTTTCACAGTATATGCAACCATAAGGTAAGTTGATGTCACATATATACAAAAATAGCCGGTGTGTAATAAATTTTTGAAACGGTTAAGGCAATTTGAAAAATCATTGACTTATCTTTTACCCAGTACCTTACAATATTAGACACAATGAATTTCTCATCAATGAAAAAACTTATAAAATATTAGGGTTTTATCACTTCTGCCATTCTTGATTACTGCAATATCAATTGTGCTCTTTCCTTTTTTATAATACTCACCTGTGTCCTCACTCTTTTACAAAATTCACAGTTCTACTCTTCTATTAAGAGAAAGACAAATACAATTGATGTTACAAAAAGCGGAACTGTCAATTTTCTAAAAATATACGGATACAATTGATATTACAAAAGATATGGTCATAATTGATATTGTAGAAGTTAAGAAGGGCACATTTTACGCGGATTTTGACCTTTCAATTATTTGTCACAGCATTGTTATATAAGGAGGCAAGTTATCAATCATCTTTCATCCTTGCGATCCCAAAGTCATCGAGCTGATGGCCCCGTCGGGTATGATAGTATAGAATTAGGACTAATTAATTATCTCTCAAGTTAGATCTTGACAATTTAAACGATGTGATTGAGATGATAACCAATCAATGATGGTGTTACAGGATCTGTTGGAAAGAACACATCGGAGACGCTCGAAGGTGCTTCAATGATGGTGAAATTTCTGCTTGTCTTTGTCTTCCTTATATTAATGCAGCAAGACAATGGAGGATCGGCTGCCGCGTCTGAGATATCGAATATGTCTATTGTCAAGACCATTCAGGTAACATGCATTGTCATTTTGTTGGAGATGCCTAATTAGATACATGCATACATATTAACCTTTGTTTAAAAATTTTAGAAAAAGGGTTATCTGATATTTGCATGTCCAGGTTGAAAGCGGAGATACCTTTGATTGTTTTCTCATCGATCAGCAGCCAACCTTGTCTAATCCTGCCTTCAAGCATCAAAAAATTCAGGTATGTATTAATTATATAACTGTAATTAATATCAATTCTTATTTTTCTAACAAACTAATCACCAGGGGAAAAAAATAATCTGCAGAATCCTACAATTTTATGGAACCATGAGTCTCATCAGAAGATGATGAATGGGGATTCTGATGTTCAGCCATCAGATATTGGGTGTCCCACAGGAACTGTTCCAATTCAAAAGATGAAAGAACAAACACAACCCCCATTTCATTTTTACGATAGACGAGATCATCGGAACAATTCTGTTGCAGGCTTCAATTACACAGTTTATGTAAGTAATTATCAACTAATAGTCTAATAAGGCTGAAACAAGTTTCAGCGGCACATGATGATTTGAATGGCAGCGATGGAAGACAAGAGCTTGTTATATATTCTGAAATGATCGTTTCTTCTTGATTGTGAGTATGTATAGGATGCAGGATGGTCAACAGATTACGGAGTACGACCATTTTTTGGAGGACGATGTTCGCTTGGGGTATGGGATGTCGAAATTACCATCAATCAAAGGAGTGGTGCTTATTTATGGGTTGGTGACAATGATGATTCAGGATATTATGAATATATTGGAGTCGGATGGCTCGTAAGTAGAACCCTCACTTTCCATCTAATAAATATATATGTTCAATTATTGCTACATTATTGTATGTACATAAATATGTTTGCATGAATAAAAGTCGTTGGTCGACTATTGCTGATTTTTTTTACTTATTTTTAGGTTGCTCCTGATTTATATGGAGACATCCAACCTCGACTGACTGCAAGTTGGAGCGTAAGATCGATGCATCCTAATTACACACATATATACTTGGGAGATTTATATCACTTCATGATACAATGTTTTCATTTAAAATTCGTACAAAGCGGATATTCATAACTCATCCATCAAGATTGTCTAATTTTAATAGTATCAGAATCGCTGAAATTGATCTCTTATAAATGGAGGGACCAGGAACATCTTTTTCAAACGAAATTTGGATGATAACATATAGTCATCTAGTAGACTAAATCCCCCATATTTTTTTATAAAAATACCTTAAGAAATGAAAAAAATAAGGGTGTGTTGGCCAAGTTGGCTTCCCACCTAGGGGCACTCTCATTAAATTTACACAGACACACATACATGCATGCATGCATAAGAAAAATGGGGCTATTCACGCCCTACTTTTCATTTTTTTGTTTTTTTGAAAATACTTCCATATTTTTTTCATCACTAAATTTCTCTAACATGTCTTCGTCATAAACAGATAATCCAATCCCTGTCATTCAAACCATCATCGAACTTTAATGGTTTCCGAATTGTTGTAATTGACATGTTTTGGATGGAACATAAGCGTCACTATTTTCGAAAAATCAGAATGACATATTATAAGGATATAGTGATGAAAATTCATGATAGTATAATCCAAAAAATAAAAAAATGTTGAAAAGTGTGATGGGAGCAACTCGTTGGCTGACCTATGCATGGAGCAACCCAATTTTCATGTGCGTGTCCATATATGTATGTATGTATGTATGTATATGTATATATGCATATATGTGGTCCCATTTTCTCTATTTTTTATTTTTTTGAAAGACTTTTCGTGGATTTTCATCACTATATCCCTATATTATATCATTCAAGTTTCATGCGAAACAGACTCCTACAACCTCCATCTAGACGGGGTCAGTTTTCAACAATTCTACGACCGTTAAAGAATGGTTGTCGAGATGGAGGCCGTAGTCTCTGTTTCATATGAAACTTGAATGATATAATATATAGATATAGTGATGAAAAATACACTGATGCATTCTTCAAAAAAATGTGAAAAATGGAGCAGGCGAAGCCAAGTTATCTCCCCCCAGTGGGCATCTCCATTATTCCCTATATATGGGTTAAATGGGGCTACCATTAAGGGGACAACTTGGTTTCCCTCACATTAATTTTTCATCTCGTGATGTATTTTCCAAAAATACATGGGCGTTTTTAGTCCACTAGATGATAATGTGTTATTCAAATTTTGTGTAAAATAGACATTCTTAATCCATCCATGTAACATGGGTAATTCTGAGACCGTTAAAATTTGGCAGTCTTGATAGAAGGGGTAGAAGTCTCGAATTAAGTTGAATTTGACAGTCTTGATGTCAAATTTTAATGGTATCAGAATTTCCTCTAGATAAAGGTGTTAGGAACGTCTGTTTTACACGAAATTCAACACACATATGCCACTTATTATTCTAAGTAAATACCTCAGATTTCATTTCAAAAAAATAAAAAAATTATGTAAAGAATGGTGACAGAATACTCATTTAATCTTATATATATATATATAGAGAGAGAGAGAGGAGTGATCCTATGAGAGCAAAAAGTTGTGGGAGCATGAGAGGAATGATTCTGTTTTCTCTCTCCTAGGTGATGTGGTCCAGAATCACCCCTATCATGCTCTCACAGCTTTTTGCTCTCACAGGATCACTTCATGAGTAAGCTCCATGGGAGAATGTAAATTACATGCTCCTATCCTTTTCCCTCCTAAAATATTTTTTATTTTTCTGAAATGAAACCTATTAAATTTAGATAACAATATGCCACCATGGTATCATTCAAAATTCGACTTAATTCGAGGCATCTATCCCCTCCATCAAGACTGTCAAATTTTAATGGTCTCATAATTGTTGAAACTGACTCTCTTCAAACGGAGACATATGAGTTTCTGTTTCGGATGAAACTGGAATGACATATTAGGAGATATAGTGATGAATATACGTATTTTTATTTTCCAAAAAAATAAAAAAAGGAGAAAATGAGATGGTAGCTACCTGTTGGCTACGTCCGGAAGCGGATCACATATATAAATGTGTGTGTATCTGTGTGTATCCAAAGACGAGTTATATTTCAATTATGAAATAGCCTTTGACGAGCATGGAAGTATTTTCCAACGAATTTCTTTGTGGTCAAGTTTTAAAAAAAAATATTCTAACAAAAGTTGGTTTCCTTTCTAGGCTTCTGGCAAAACTTGTGTTAATGGGAAATGTCCAGGATACGTACAACTAAGTCAACGCGTTGCATTGGGAAGTACATTTGAGAATATTTCAAAGTACAAGGTGGTAGAATACTTTCTTAGGGTTGCTTTACTCAAGGTACGTAGACACACACTTCTCTTCCTATTCAAAGCTTCACTTGTATTCCTTTCTAAAGCATAACATCATCGCTGAATAACAGAAAAATACAAAAACAAATGACATTTGGGGCCTGGGTTTGACAGGATTTGGTTGGGGTATACCGGTGTACCTCTCCTTCCAACCCTCTCAATCCTCCTTACATTTTACTATTCACAGAGGTACCCCAACCCAACCCAATCCAGTCCAATCCAGCAACCAAACATGCCCTTGGTGAAGAACCGGTGGTTGTTCAGAAAATACGTCCTTTAACAACGGGAGATCCGAATCCAGTTTAAGGGGTTGATAGAAGACTCACTCGATCGGTGGTACCTTATTGTTGCAGGATCCACAAAATGCTAATTGGTACCTATACGTCGGCGATGAAGCCGTCGGATACTGGCACTATGAGATCTTCAAGAGCTTAAGCAAGTCGGCTGCCCAAGTTTCAACGGGAGGGGTGACCAATTCTCCCAGAGGCCAACCTTCTCCCCCGATGGGCAATGGGCAATTCCCGAACAGATTGATCGAAGGTTGGTCGAGCACAATTAGGGGTATTATGACAGCGGGTCCAGGTCACACGCTGGAGAATCCAGTAAAATGGTTCGGAAACAAGTTCACCGTTCCGCGGAACTGTTATCAAGCTGGCCGTATATATGATCGCGACGATCATGGAGTGCTCTTCTTATACGGGGGACCCGGAGGTTGCTGATGACCTCATTCCTCCGTAGAATGTTGACTATGTATTGGCTTATATATAATAACTGCATGTCACATGCAATGGGTAATACTGTCAACAACTATATTTAAATTCTTGGGTTCCAGATAGCGGACTGGATTTCGTATTTACTTTCCTATAATTTTTATCGCTGCCTTTGGAATCTAAAGAAAGCTAGATTCAAAAACACATCCCATCTTTAAGATACCAGTGAGAGTCCAATCAGAGAGAATGGATACTCGAATCCGGCTGTGTAAATGGGTAGCGGTCATGCCATCATATGTATCAACTACACTAGCACATGATATGAAAGATGTCAATATAAAATTAATAGGCACGTCAATGTTTAGATTAATCAAGAAACAGCCATGAATGAATACACCGATGGGATACATATCAAAAACAAAAATAGAAAATTAAAGATATCACCTAAGAACTTCGAATAACCCCCTTAGAGAGACAACACTCCCACATTACCGGTGTATGGGGTACTCGCGTGTCACTCCAAGGGTATGACGATCACATGCTCGTATGATCTGCACACCGTGCAGTGCATAATCTAAAGCCACCTCCGTGGACAAAAATTGAGATCGGAAAAGAAGGAACTTGCACACGAAGAGGAAAAATTATTGATGAAACCATAATTATCTCCTTTATTCTTTTAATTTGTCTGAAATCCTTAGTATAATGCATTGAAATATCAATATATATATATAGGAAATTTATCTAATGCGCACATGGCCCATTTGAGTTTCGATGCGCACCATTTCTTGGCCACACATGTGTATTACCAATTTAGTGGTTACCTATTTCGAAGGATGTTGTTTTTAGAAGGAGATTAATATGCAAAGCGATTTAACAATAAGTAGTATTCCAATTATATCGCGTCCTAAAAAATAGGAAGATCGTTTAGGAAGAAAACATTCGAATCGATTATTTCTTACTGAAAATCGAGATCCAAATGCTCATGTCAGTAATATATATATATATATATATGATATCTTTCAAATGAGACATGGTCCTTCCATCCATAAGGAAGGCCATCAATCTCAACCATTCGTAATTAATCATGTGGTAGTTATTAATGACATGTTAATATTATTTATAAATTAAACAAAAACCCATTTTGGTCTTTTGACATTATCTAAATATAGTATGTAAACACGTCAATTATCTCCTCCATTAACATCACCTTAATTGCTTATTCAAATTTAGAAACCCTAAATTTTTTGGCACCATGCGTTCCATGCATGGGGGCAAGGAGACGCCGCCTGGATCTGTCTTCCGCACAGGCAGAGGTCTGCTCGCCATTCCTCACCTACTTCTGGTTTGATCAGAATGACAGAAAATAGCCGGACGTGCCGGTGTTCGGAATTCTCCAGCCGCACTTCCTCCACGACTTTCTCGTCGCTATAAGGAACACGATGTTCATTGATATCCAGATCACGATGAGGCCCAGGGAGGGAGTTGGTCCGGATAGGGGAAAGGTGTCGTGGATTGGTGTGATGCTGTGTTACGCGACATCGGGCGGTGACATGCGGTGGTTCGATGCGTTGGGGTTTAACCCGATCCACACGGTAGATGTGTGGGATGAGGACGGAGACGTGGTCGTGCTCGTCGTGCCGAACCTACTCACGGTCGAGCATGCCGTCGAGAGGATGGAGTTGACCCATACATGTGTCGAGATAGTGATGATCGACCTCCGCGACAGTACCTTGGTAGAGATTCCCCTCTCCGTGTGGAATCTTGACTTTCCCATCCTGAATCCATCCTACGTATCACAAGATCGGGTATCATAAGCTGTAGAAGAGCTGCTATACCAACTAATAATGGCTCGATCATGATAGATCCTCCTTAAATATGTGCATGTTTAAGCATGTGAGTTCGTGCTTTTTAGTTAAAACTCCTAAACTCATGTTGCAACTCACAGGTATGGCTGCTGCAGGATTATGGAAGGACGGTGGTGAAGATCGAGCGGAGGAGGGTGGTGTTCCAGGTGATATTTCTTGGCATTTGGTGCTTTGCCAACATCAGAAGATATTTCTCGGCATTTGGTGCTTTGCCAACATCATGAGATATCATTTTTATGGTTTAAACCTAGAGGATCGATAATGGAATGTGAGATTCAGAATTTTCTCTGTATTTGGTTCTGGAGGCTGCTCTTGGGTGGTCGAGACCGGTGGATCTGGAGGAGCTCCAAGCGAGCGTCGGTCATGGGCAGTGGCGGCGAGTGCTCCTTGTGCGCGGATGCGATGGGACAACGACAATGATTGGCAGATGGGTTCCAATTGTATAATACACATATTCCATGTGTATTATACAATTATGATATTTATTATTATAATTTTGATCTATATTATACATATATGATGTGTAGTTTTACATATCAACTGGATGTGAATGAAAAATTGTAGTTTTTATGTGTATTATACATTTTGGATGTGCCTTATATATTTTAAATGTGTATTATACATTTTGGATGTGTATTATACATATTGAAAACTTGTATAATATTTTTTTAAAAAAAGATTGCATATTTCACATTAATCAAGAAAATGTAAAAATAGCTATTGTATTGCTAATATGAATTGTATTATACAAATAACCATACAAAATTTACAAAATGACCGATGGAATTTCTATGAAACATGAATTATACAAAAAAGATACAATTGTTACAAAAGGAACCACCGATTATAGAAAAAAATGTGTGATGATACAAACATTTGTCTTACGTTATGTCGCCCAGCAAAAAACCGTATATCATTTAAATATGGTATTACGAAAAAAATACCAAAAATAGATCTACCTATATTTAGTATTTCGAAATACCTAATACTATCCATAATCAATGCAAATCATGTTGACCGAAATACCCTTTTGGGTAAACAAATTGATCAAGCCGTTAGATTTGAATCTAGCGGCTATGATCGTTGGCCTTCCATACACATGGAAGGACCATGTCTCATTTGAAAGGCCCCCTATATATATATATATATAATAGTCAAGCAAATAGTTGTGCGAGATCAGTAATATCCAAAACAACGGTCAGTAATTTACACTCATTGTATTACATGGTGCAGAATTCAGTAATATATACACAATGGACAAGTAAGTGCTTGTTGTGATGTCAGTAAAACCATAACCAATGGTCAGTAATTTCTATATGTATTACTACTTTGAATAGAAGTCAGTAATTTCGACACAATACTCACGTAAATGGTTGTTGTGAGATCAGTAATATCCAAACAACGGTCAGTAATTTACATAACCAATGGTCAGTAATAGCTATTATGAGATCAGTAATAACAAAGTTATGTCAGTAAGTCATGGGCATTGCTCAAGTAAGTCATGGTCATATCCAATGGTCAGTAACAGCTACTATGAGATCAGTAATAACAAAGTTATGGTCAGTAAGTCATGTGCATTGCTCAAGTAAGAAACTAACTATTTGTCAATGCAATGCACATTACATAGACACTGGTATTACTAACCATTTGTTATGTTATTACTGATCGCACAACACACATTTACCTGAACATTTTATACATATTACTAGATTCTGTACAATGCAACTATTTCGATGTAAATTACTGATTATTTTTTTGATATTACTGATCTCACAATACGTATTTACTTGACCAAATTATATTTATTACTATCATAGCGTTTGGATCCTTAATCATCCGCGTGTGAATCATTTATTTGAATTGTTTCTTTCCAAAACCGTCTTCCAATTTTTAAGGACGTTGTATAATAGGAAATATAAGATTTTTTTAAACACGTCGTAGCCTATAATTAGAAATATAGTTATTGTTAATACACGTGTAAGGCCTAAAATGAGTGCTCATTGAAACGCTAATGAGCCCTGTGCGCAGTGGATAAGCCCTCTATATATATGGGGGTAAAATGGGGCTGCCCCCTTTGTGCAGCCAATTGGCTGCTCCCAATCTATTTGGGCCGTTAGATCACATCTACGGTTGTGGTGTTCTGTATTTTTCATAATTTTTAAATGACTCATGTGTGACGTGTTGTGTACACATATTCTCCAAACCGCTTCTTCTTCCTGCTGTTGCAGAGAAATCCCAGTTACCTCCCATCCCCACCTTCTAACTCCGGTGCAGTGACGGAGAGAGGGGGGGCGGGTGGGGGCTTAGCCCCCCCAGCTCTCAATGAAAGTTCATATTTATATTTAATATATGTTATTATATATAATCTAAATACATTATTTAATAGTTAAAATATACATGTTAGGTATAATAGCCCCTCATATCTCAACAAAAAAATCAATATATATATATATGATCTAATTACAACAATTAATCGTTAACATTACATGATGTGCATAATCGGATACTGACACATATGTATATGTCCATCATCGTACCCGTTTATAAATCGTCATAGATTAGTTTTTATTTAGCACATATGGTACAGATAACGATCTTTCTTTTTTTTTCTTTGCATATTAGGATATGGATGGATACCTCTTTCATTTTTTAAGATCTTAAAACGGATATGATTGCATATTTTTCTAGTATATACATAGAGATTGATGGGGCTGCCCCATTCGGACAACCAACATGGCTGCCCCGCGCCGTTTTAGGCGCTTTTTTTTCAAAAAATATCACCATGTATATTCATCCCTATATCCCTCCTATATGTCATTCAAATTTCGTTAGAAACAGAGACTCCTACGGCCTCCATCCGGATAGTCATTTTTTAACGGTAACATGATTTTTTAAATCGACACCATCTCGATTGAGGCCTTAGGAGTCTTTGTTTCTGACGAAATTCGATGGCATATAGGAGGGATATATGGATGAATATACATGGCGATATTTTTCAAAAAATAAAAATAAAAATGCTGAAAATGGCGCGGGGGCAGCCATTGTTGGTTGCCCCAAGGGGGCAGCCCCATTAAACTCATATACATATGGGTTTAATGTGGCTGCCCATAAGGGGAAGCTAACGTGGCTCCCCCACTCCATTTTCCCCATTTTTTTTATTTTTTTTAAATTTCTTCCGTGAATATTCATCACTATATTCCTATATTATACTATTAAAAATCCGTGCGAAAAAAGAGACTCCTACGGCCTCCATCCAGGCAATCATTTTTACGATAACAGAATTGCTAAAAACTACCCCGTATGGATGGATGTCGTAGGAGTCTTTGTTTCACACGAATTTTAATAGCATAATATAGGGATATATTGATGAAAATCTACGGAAGAAATTTTCAAAAAAATAAAAAATGGGGAAATGGGGCGGGGGGGGGGCAAGTTAGTTCCCCTCAAGGGGGCAGCCCCATTTTACCCTATACATATATGAAGACATGCATAATTTATATCTGCATGTTTGCAACCCTATTTTTATCTGCATCGATTTAAAATAGTATGCGGATACATGTACACATGTCAAAATACGTATAACACATATGATAAGGGATTGGTAGATATTTATATATTTTTTAATCCATATAAGTAAAAAGTATTGTATAGTGTTACGTGTTTGAACATATTAAATTTAATGACATTACTTAATAGAGTTTAATGGGGCTGCCCCCGCACCGTTTTCGGCATTTTTTTATTTTTTTTTTGAAAAATATCGCATATATATTCATCCCTATATCCTTCCTATATGTCATTCGAATTTCGTCAGAAACTGAGACTCCTACAGCCTCATCGAGATGGTGTCGATTTAAAAAATCATGTTACCGTTAAAAAATGAATGTCTGGATGGAGGGCGTAGGAGTCTCTGTTTCTGACGAAATTCGAATGGCATATAAAAGGGATATAGGGATGAATATACATGCGATATTTTTCAAAAAAAATAAAAAAATGCCGAAAATGGTGCGAGAACAGCCCCATTAAACTCTACTTAATATCACATTAATAAATATGTATTTCAGTGATATGAAGAGTTTTGTAGGGATCTTTTTGTCAATACGATATTTATAGATATTATTTATGTTCAATTATAAGTTTATATGGGTATTTTTTGTAAAAAAATACTTCCCAATATTAGTTTCAATCAATTACGAAATTATTGGAAGCTCGCCTTATAGATTGAGTTTGTTTCCACACACCCAACCTCATAATTTAAAACTTCCGTTAATGTTTACATATCCTCCAAATTTCTCTCAAATCCGATATCATTTCCTATTTTATCTTAGTGGTTAAAAGTCCAATAAATATTTAAGCAACTTAAATCTTATTTAAAAGAGAACCAGACTCTTTACCATTGATATAAAATAGCAAATGATCGTGGATTTGAGCGAAAATCGAAGGATATGTATAACATTATTCGAAGATTAATAGGTTGGATTTTAAGAAACAAATTTCAACAAAATAGCTTTTGTAACTACATTACAATAGAGGAGCCCCTCCCGAAATACTAACAACTAAAATGACAAGGTAAATTAGATAAATAATTTGTCCCCTCCTCACCCCACCTCCAAATAATTTAGCCCCCCAAGAAGAATTTTCTGGCTTCGTCCCTACTCCGGTGCCTCCATTTTCCTAGACATCGTCGTCACCATGCCACCTCCTCTCCTCAACGACCTCACCACACTACCCACCGCATCGCCACTTCCTCTCCGACATTCCTGACCACACCACCTCTTGCATTGGATCAACCTCATTTAACCTTACGAGGGCTAGCCGTCATAAGGTCCACGCCGATGCTCCATCTCTCTCGCACAAGTCCTCGCTGCTACGATGCCTATGCTCCGACTTCTCTTGCATAAACTGCTCCAAAACGATCCCTTACTGTTGTGCGGCCTTCGCAGCTCCGGCTTCTCTTGCGTACAATTACTTCAGCGCGAGCTCTCATAGTCGCAACTCTAGGCGGCTGCCAACCTGCAGATCCCTCCAGCACCCTCCTGCTCCTAACGCACCCTCCCTCCGCCTTCTCCATGTCACGAGAAGGTTGTGCTACCTTCTGTCGTTGGATTGCCGGCTTCGAGGCTCCCTTCCCTGATCAGATTGTCCATATCGTATAACCATTCGACAATCGGGGCTTTGGGACTTCCTTCACGCCACTGGAATAATGTGCGATAGTATTGTCTTACTGTATTGTAAAAGTGGGATATTGCTGGTGGTTCAGATTGTTTACTAGTGCTTATACTCTTAAAAAAGATTAATTATGCTTCTTTTCATAATTGTCTCATTTGTAGTTTCATAGAACGCTTGTCTACGAGCAAAATGTGTACAATACTCTTGCTAGACGTTTCGTCATAAAGTCAGATTTGCAATCAATGTTTGTGAAATGGATGCAAGTCCACATTTTGATTGCTTTGTTCTATCCAATCACTGGTTGTGTAGAGGATTCAAGTTCACCTAGATGATCTCCAACAAATTGAATTTCTATCCTAAAATTTAATAGCCATGAGAAAGGTTGTCTATCATCATTCCTATAGTAGAAATGTAGAATGAAACAGAAGACTTAAGCAGGAGAATCAAAAGCGCACATGCACACGTGTATTTTCTCTCGCGATTAGTATTCTTAGTTGGATGTAACCATGACATTTACCGACATGATCCCAAGCACCATATTTTGCCAACTTAAGTGCGTGTTTACAGCTATTAATACATTTCTTTAAGGACTTCAGTTTTGCACAGTGTTGAACTTGATGGGGCTATAATTTTTGCATCGAAGTCGCATTAGTCGATACATGGATTTGGTGCTACCGTCTTTAGCAGTTAGTTCAGATAGTAACCTGATTAAGTGCTCTAGCTTAGGTTGTCTGTTGAATTTTAAGTAGTTAGTTAAGGTAGCAACCTGATTAAGTGCACTAGTATTTTAAGTGGATTCATGGCATGTACCAAAATCAATTCCGGTGGCAACAAATCCATGTGGAAAACTTGACTTTTTGTACAATTTTTGACATACATATATTCTTTGTATAATTGAGATGTTTGTAAAATTTTAAAGATATAAATGTATACAAGCAACTCGTTATTTGTTGGCTTTGCTCATTACATTGCTAAAATCTGTATATAAATAATAACTTCTATACCAAGGGAACTGGTTTCCAACTGGAGGATCGCGTCTAACTATTATTGCCAACTGCTCCCTACAAATAGGCAATGTTGCTACTCTTCCTATATGCTCCGCTCATGATGTCCTCGAACAGGCAGTAGCTGCTCCCACCAATCTGGAGCTTGGTCATGGCAACATTGTTTTCCTTTTTTGTTGGTGAGAACAATATTAAAATGCTATAAGAAGCCCAATAGAAATCAACTCTAGTGCAAGTAAAAAAATACGCTCACAAGGCATCTTTCATTTGTGTAATAAAACTTTGACGCAATCCCTCATAAAATTGATACAGAAAAGTTTCATATCTCAAAAATGATCACACCGAGTCCTTCTCATTCTTACTGGTATATGTCTTCTTCTTTGGTACCCTCGAGACGAAGCTGCACCCCTTGTTAAGGAAGTCGAGAAGGGACATCCTCATGAACGAAGGGATCAGGAACTCGTTGTGCTTTGGTCACAAATCTGTTCTCGTCACCTTGTCCACGATGTAACCCGTTGTTGGTGAACGTATGATCAATTCGGATCCATACATATGTCTGTAGGAGATGGAGAAGAGATTCTAATTGTAATCCTATTAGGGGTACACGATACCGACAATCTGATCGGGGAAGGGAGCCTCCGGCAATCCAACGGCAGAAGGTAGCACATCCTTCTCGTGACAAGGAGAGGGCCGAGGAGGGTGCATTGGGAGGGCGGAGGAGGGTGCGTTGGGAGCAGGAGGGTGCTGGAGGGATCTGCAGGTTGGCAACCGCCTAGAGTTGCGACTACGAGCGCTCGAGTTGAAGGAGTTGTACGCGAGAGAAGTCGGAGCTGTGAAGGCCGCACAACGGCAAGGGATCGTTTTGGAGCAGTTTTAAGCAAGAGAAGTCGGAGAAGAGGCCTCGTAGCGGCGAGGATTTGCACGAGAGAGATGGAGCATCGGCGTGGACCCTACGACGGCTAGCGCTCACAAGGTTAAATGGGTTGATCCAATGCGAGAGGTGCTGTGGTCAGGAATGTCGGAGAGGAAGTGCTGATGTGATGGGGTAGTGTGGTGAGGTCGTGGAGCAGAGGAGGTGGCACGGTGATGACGATGTCTAAGAAAATAGAGGCACCAGAGTTCGAAGGTGGGGATGGGAGGTAACTGGGATTTCTCTGCAACAACAAGAGGAAGAAGTAGTTTGGATAACATGTGTACACAACACGTCAAACATGAGTCATTTTAAAATTACGAAAAAATACAGAACACCACAACTGTAGATGTGATCTAATGGCCCAAACAGATTGGGGCAGCCAATTAGCTGCACAAGGGAGCAACCCCATTAAACCCTATTATATATATATATATATCCGATGACTGGATTGGTCCCAGTCAGGTTTTAGAAAGGTACATTTGAACGCATATATATATATATATATATATATATATATATATATATATGTATGCGTTCAAATGTACCTTTCTAAAACCTGACTGGGACCATTCCAGTCATCGGAGACTACACGAATCCTATTCTCTGTTGTATCTGCACGAACAACGGCTAACTGCATGGAATTGGCTATCACTTGATCATTGCGATTACGGAAGCAAAGCCAAATGACCACAGATGATCCTATGATGAGTAGAATCACCATGACGATAGCCGCAACAATCAAGGTCTTGGATGCAGTCTCCCTTCCTTTCTCAGAAACTTGCCCATTTTGACCTTCTCCGATGCCACCAGATTTCTGCACGTTTGGATTGTTTTATTAGCAAAAGAGATTCAGTAACAATAGTACCATAGAATAAAAAATTAAACGTACAACTTAACTTCCAAGAAAATTTATTACTAGTGATTTGTATGTTCTTGTCTTGACATATCTAACTATGTGTTATTATATATACACGCTCTATTTTTATCCAGGTTAATCTGTCTGTCCTTATCCAATATATATGCACGGTGTTGCTATACACCATATTAATTTTCCTGCGGATTTGCAGACGAAGTTTGAATTCCAATCTTGACATAGAGATTGAGGATAGAATGGAGGAGGAGGAAGTTCTGAACTAGGAATTGATGGAGTTTAATTGCCTATGATATGGAGGAGCTCAGAGCTCCAGATGGTCGTAGTCTTGACGCGGGGAAATTGATCACTATATTATCAAAATGCTTCTTTTTTCTAATGGATAAATTGTTCTCAAAATCCATTTTAATAATCGTGGGAAAAAATGATAACTTAAACAGCTTACTTCATTGAGCAAAGCACCACACTGGACTGAACATCCTGAAAAAAGTTTTAACAATCTAAGTGAATTATTTTATAAACAAATTCCTGATAGAAAAAAAGATCTCTCCTGGGGTACTGTTTACCCTTTAAGGAGATTAATAAATAGGTACCTGAGATCAGCAAAACAATCAACGCCACGGAAATTTCAAATTTCTTCATGGCTGTAACGAAAAAAATAATCAATTGAATAAAAATCAAACAATGATTTAGTTTATTCTGCAAAAATCTACATTAGTGAAACGAAATAAATAAAAGACGTAGTTCAGGTTTGTACGTACCTCCGTGATCCACCTCGATACCTCTCCTCTCGAACGATTCTTGTTCTCGGCCTCGTCTATTTAAATGAGAGCCTTATGTATATATAGCAAGCTGCAAGTTCATTCCACGTATACTTCACATTAATTGATCTTGTCGATAAGCCAATTCAATACAAAGTATGAAACCGCTTCTTTCACTTAAAATAGGAATCTTTAGTATGACACCAATGCTGGAATGAATGCCTAATTTCCTTTCTTATAAAGTGGGGTTATTAAAATAAGCGTCTTGTTGTGCATATCATGTGTCCATGTTGTATATTACACGTAATTTTTTTATTTAAAATATGATTCACTAGGTATACTTAAGTTAAATAAGCTGAAATTCTTTTATGAAAGATTATGTGATCTACGATTACCATCCGAGCACAAAAATTCGAGCGAGCGAGGTAAAGGTACTAAATGGTCGTCGCGACCTCAACCACTCGGTTGTGCCAATCAAGAAAAAGAGAGAGAGACCACCAATATGAAATAAAATCAACTCAAAACAAGATAGCGGTCTTGCTATTTTATTAACATGGTATAACGACCAGGGTCGAACACAAGGAGCACGTGATGGCCTTGCGGCCTACGAAGTAGTCAAGAGATGAAATAAAATACAAGACAAATGTTTTTGGAGGTTTTTAATTTTTTATATTTTTTTAGATTTTTAATGTATTAAGAAACTAAAGAAAGCAAGAACACAAGGTAATTCAACTATTTATTTAATGCACTAAAAATCAAGCAAAAATTTCAGAAAAAATGTTTTTGTGTATTTTATGATTTTTACCTTTTTAGTGAATTTTTGGGATTTTCTGATTTTTATTTTATTTTCTAAAAATGAAACAAGGCAAGAAACTGAAGGTATTGTCCAGTCAGGAGTAAAAGGCCAATTTAAAATGCAAAAAGGCCTATTTAGCTCCTGGAGGTATATTTCCTATAAACTAGAAAGTTTAAGGAAAATTTGGGCACTGGAATTATTGTTTTTGGATTTTTAAAATAATTATTAGAATTTTTATGAGATTTTTAGTGTTTTGTAATTTTTATGAGTTTTAGGTAATGAAAAATGGCCAAAATTAGCCAGAAAATCAAGAACAACAAACAGTAGCTAATTTTTTGTAATTTTTAGATAAGTTTTACTATTTTTTTGTGATTTTTCAAATCAGACAGTAAAGAAAATACGTATTTTTGAATTTTTAAAAATATCAAACAATGTCTAAAATGTCTCCAAAATCTATAGAAAATTTTACATCATGGCAGGAGCCATGTGTCCAATTTTCATCAAATTTGGAGTTGATTTGCTATTTTATTAAAATCAAACACAAGGGCACAGTACACAGGGACCTAAACGCAAATAGTGAAAGTCCTGGGGGGTCCGGTGCAAAAATCCCAAGAAATCACGTGCGAAGCACGTGTCTGGAGCACGCAGGGACCTATTTGCAAAGAAACTAAGTTTCTGGGCTAAATAATAACAAGTATTAAAAGCCCAGGGAACTTAATGTAATTTACCCACAAAAATAACGCATATGCGCAAATAAACCACGCACAGGGGTATCAATGCAAATATCTAAAAATATTTCTTCATTTCATAACAGTCCAGAACTACAAGGCTGATTAAGCAAATAACCCAAAAGAGCACGTGTCGATGCACGTGCTACACCACAAACAGAGGCATAGATGCAAATAAAATAAAGCTCAGGGCCCAAAGTGCAAATGTACCACAAATAAAACAACTACGCTATGTATTCACAGGACTAAACGCTAAATAAACTAAAGAGAAGGGCCTACGAACAAATTACCCCTTATTAAATATCGAGGGCTGGATGTGCGCCACGTGTCTGATCGGTCGGTGGAGGATGCACGGCGCACGACGAAGGGAACCCTCGGCGCGATCCGACGGCTGGGAAGAGCCCACGTGGATGATCGAACGGCTGAGCTGCGACGCGGGTATGCGAAGGGGCCTGTCTCGGATCGGACGGAGGAGGTGGAGCCACGTGTTAGATCTAACGGCTGCAACACGGCGTGGCTAAACCTCGGTGAACGGACGGTTGCGATCGAACCCCAAAGGATCTGGCGGTCAATACTGCTCCTCGAATGGACGAACGTGATCAGATCTGGAGCCCGGGATCGATCGGACGACGGAGAGAGATGGAGGACGAACTGGCCTCCGGCGAACTTCGTCGAGGTCGTGACGGCGCTGGCCTCCTCCTGGGAGCCCTCTAACGATCGGAACGGGAAGCTGCGGGCTCTCCGCGTCTGGTGGAGGTCTCCGATGACCCAACCGAGCTCTGGGGAGCTCCGGCAAGGTCGGCGGAGGCGGAGCTGCTGGACCTGATGGTCCAAGCCCTCAGATGGGCTTGGATGAACCTGCAAAATGTGTCAGCAAACTCGCGGGTCGAGGGCAAACTGCCTCGACCCCGTTAGGCGTGGTGAAAGTGATCGGGGAGGCGCAGTGGTCGAGCTCCGGCGAGGGGGTGGACGGAGGAGCTCGAATTCCCAGCTCCTGTGCGAGCTGGGTTGAGTGGAAGTGCGGAGAATGTGCGCGGGAGGAAGGCGGAGGCTATGGATCAGCCCGATGGTCGAATGGGAGGCGGACGTGATCGGAATCGACGGTGGTCGGCGACGAAGCGAATTGGGGGTAATCGGAAATCATAGAAAAGGAGAAGGAACTGGGTCTACCTGGGTGGTCGAGTCGACTGTGGGTGAGCTGGCGATGCTCTGGGTCGTGGCCTCGCGGGTCGTCGGGGCCCGAGGCTCGAGCTCCACCTCTGGGCGGAGCACGGCAGCAAAAAGATGCCGGATCAGTGGTCTCGCACTCTCTCCTCGCTGCAACGCCACGGGGAGCGAGCTGTCACTCTTGCATATGCGATGGAGGTCCTTGGGTGGAGAATGGAGGAGCCAAAGATGAGAATTAGGGTGGCGGAGCTCAGCTTAAGTATGGGTGCAGGTGCGGCTAGGAGTGATCGGGTAGGGCTGCACGAGGCGCGGATCTCGATGCGGATGCGCCGGCGAAGGTGCCGGATCTGCCACGGTTAAGATGGACACGGGGTTTAGGGAGATGGCGAGCGGATCGAGCGCGGAAAAAGAGGAGAAGTCGGGTCGGGCACAAGATCCGCTGGAGAAGGAGGTCCGCGGAGGGAGTTGACCGGAGGTCAACATTCCCGTGGACCAACGGGAAGCTGCCACGTGGAAAAAAAATTGAAAAATCAATTATAAATAGTAAATGGCATAATTATTAAAAAGTCAAAACATGAAATATTTTTGTTTTAATTTTTTCTATTTTTTGGTGATTTTTAATTAATTTTTCAAGATAAAATGAGGTATGTACATAATATAGCTATACATAGGTATATGTACAATATGTGGTTTTTAATTTTGATTTTTAATTTGTTATTTTTATACAATTTTATTCCCATTTTATATTTTATTTATTTATATCATAAAATAAGGAATAAAAAGATATTTTTATTTTATTTTTATTATTTTTATACATAGGTGAAATAAATAGATATGTGCATATATATACATGGTATATTTACAAAGTATTTTTGATTTTTAATTTTGTTCTTTTTATTTTGTTTTTGTTTTAATTTATTTTATTTATTTACACCATAAAGGATAGAATATATACAAGATTTTTGGAAATTAATTTTATTTATTTATAAGGCTAAATAAATACAAGGTGAATGGACTATATACATGGGGACTATGTACATGAGTGGTATTTTTGTTTTCTTTCTAATTTTTTCTATTTTTATCTTGTTTTTATACAAATATTTACAAACCCTTTTTAGTCTGTTTTTTTAGGAAAATATTTTTATTTATTTATTTACAGGTATATGCACATATAAGCCCCTATCTCCCTCTACTTTAGCTTTTATGTGGTCAGGCCCATGCTGAGCCCTCCCTTGGGTTAGGTTGCTCAATATTTATTCTAAATATTTCCCTCTTTTTCTTTTTACTATTTATTCTTTTATTTTTGCACAAAAACATGCTAATTATTAAACTTTATACAATGCATGCTTTTGATAATTATTTGTATTTACATGAATATACATGCATTTGCAAAGGTTTTTGTAGCTAAAATATAAGAATAAAGAGTGATGAATGGGTATTCATCACCCCCCTATACTTAACTTTTGCTAGTCCCTTAGCAAACACTTATTTGAAAAAGAAATGAAAAAGAAAGAAAGAAAAAGAAAAAGAGATGAATATACATGGATCAAGGTTGAATATTAAACTTTCCTTCATTAAATTGAATTATGGAGCTCGATCAGATCTTTGGATTATTAATGTGTCGGAACCTTATTTGGACTTAAGCTTAAAACTCAACAGTCTCTAAGTTCCACCAATCTATGGACAAGACTCCTCAATAAACCAGATCAGAACAAGTCTACATACACAAACTCTAATGACTATGAATCTTTCCATGCAGTGTAAGTGATATGTAGCTCCCCACCTCAGAAGTAACAAAGAAACAACCTCCCCCAACCTGGTAACTCTAATGCCTCGGTCTAGTAACTCTTTCCTCGAGAAGCGGGGTATTCCCTTCTAAGTTCAAGTGCAACCGGCTCAAGAAGAGGGGGAAGAAGTATAGACTTTTGGGAGCTCAGCTAGTGTAGCTAAGTCTCCCGCTGCAAGCTTCATAAGATGTAACATGGATACCATAAGCTTTTGCTTTATTTGACTATATACACTCCGGTGGGGTTATTAAATTTTCAATCCGACCCACCACTTTTTTGGAGTTCTTTTTGCATTTTTTTTCAAGTGCCTCTATACAACATATCTACATGGTGCAGCATATATACAAGAAATTTTCCTCTTGAGCCAGTAGACTATCCCTCTTTTGAAGCTTTATTGCAACCCACGGCTTCTGTCTTTAGCCTTCATCACCACTAGACCAAGTTGAGACGCACTTCCTTCACTAGAAGAAGAAGAGAGGTTCCGCCTAGAAGTACTACCCTCATATGCTATCCCAAGCCAAAGGAAGTTGCCTCCTCACCACCTCATCCGTGGAGAGCTATGTGTAAGGTGCTGGTGCAAGTCAAGCCATTGTCTCTAAGAGTCATGCGTGTGTTGTTAAGTGCTCTACTTAGGCTCATCAAGATGACATATGCTCATAGCCTAGTGGACTCAAAGAATTAAGTCCTTATGGACCTGAAAAGCCTTAACCCTAAGCCCTATAAGGTTCCTCTTAGAATTAGGTGGATTAAGATCTTAATCAAGCTCCATTTCCCAATTTAATTCCAAGCTTAGTTTAAATATCAACTATCATCCAGGAAAATTATATACATATATACAAAGATGCTATTTACACATATTTACAATGGTGCAAAATTTTTGAAAAATGTTTTGAAATCATGAATGGATGAATGCATGAAGTGCAAGTTTTGCAAAAGTATTTACAAACATTTACACAAGATTTTTGCAAACTTTTGATTTTCAAAACATTTTGGAAAAATTTTGTACTATATACATAATTTTGATAAGAAAATATTTACACAAGCTTTACACAAAAGATTTTTGAAAACATTTTTACAAAAATAATTTGTGCACTAGCTATGTATGCGCAATAAAAGAATGATTATTTACAGGAAAAATTTTTAATTTTTGTGATTTTTAAGGTTTTTAGCCATTTTATTTATTAACACACTCACACAAAGTACGAGTTATGACTAAAGTATATATGAAATATATACACACCCCTCCTATACTTAGCTCGAACGATGTCCTCAGAGTGATCAAGAGCGATGAAGAAGACATAACTCGTGCTTAGTAACAGGGAAGTGAAAAGGAATGTCTAGATACAGAGATGAATGAATGAATAGAATGAGGAGAACTCGGTGGTTTCCCCCTATACTTAGGATTAAATAATCCTAAGTATAGCAAGTTGTACATGAAGGGAAATCCGAGTGAAGAATGTACAGAGTCTGCCCCCCCCTATACTTAGGGTAAAATATCCCTAAGTATAGGCAGCAAAACAGAGGCAGAACGAATGAAAAGAATACCCGCAGGTCCTACATCCCCCCTATACTTAGGGTAAAGTACACCCTAAGTATAGCATAATCATAAGATGAGAAAAGGGATGTGGGACTAAAGAATAGAGTGATATGGACAACTGGATCTATACAGGTCGGAAGAACAGTGATAATCAGGCGTGAGATGCAATAGATGTGAATCAAGAGACCACATCTCACGCAAAGTGAATAGGGGCAACATCAACGACCCGCGTCTCATGATCTAGAAATGGCTTGAGCTGCTGGCCGTTCACTCGAAAGGTACTCTCAGAAGAAAACTCGGATATATCAATGCTACCGTTGTCATGTACCTTTCTCACAAGATAAGGTCCCTTCCATTTGCTCTGTAGCTTCCCTGGAAATAGACGAAGCCTAGCACCAAACAACCATACTCTTTGTCCGGGCTCAAAATGCTTGTTGCTGATATGAGAATCATGCCACTCTTTCACTCTCTTCTTATACTGTAGGCTGTTTGAGAAGGTTGTATCTCTAAGCTCCTCCAAGGCTGCTAACTCTGCCCTCCTCTGGTCTCCTACACTGTCTAGATCTAAAAGAATATCCGTGACTGCCCAAAGTGACTTGTGCCTCAACTCAACAGGTAAATGGCATGGCTTGCCATAAACTAGGCGAAAGGGAGATGTGCCCAATGGTGTCTTGAAAGAGTCCTATATGCCCATAAGACCGAGTCCAAGAGTCCAAAAGCTGTAACCAATCCTTTCGGTCAGGGCGGACGACTTTCTGCAAAATAGTCTTTATCTCCCTGTTCGAGACCTCGGCTAGACCATTCGTCTATGGATGGTATGGAGTGGCAACTCGATGGTCTATGCCGAACTCACTAGCAAGTGCCTTTACTTGGTCGTTGATGAAATGAGACCCCCCATCTGAAATCAATACTCGAGGTACCCTGAACCGCGTGATGATGTGCTTCCTCAAAAATCTGCAAACTGTCCTGGCATCAGCAGCTCGGGCGGGGATAGCCTCAATCCAACGACTAACATAGTCAACGGCCAACAGAATGTACTCAAATTCCTGACTCTTAGGGAATGGACCCATGAAATCGATGCCACATGCATCAAAAACCTCACAGAAGTGAATGGGCTGCATCGGCATCATATCACGCTGTCCACAAGTGCCCATCCTCTGACAGTCAGTACACCTCTTCACGAACTCATCAGAGTCCTTGAAGAGGGTAGGCCACCACAAGCCGGATTGGAGCACTTTCTGTGCCGTTCTCCTCCCAGAGTGATGTCCTCCTGCCTCAAGCTTGTGGCAGTAAGTGAGGACGCTATGGTGCTCATCCTGAGGGATGCACCTACGCCAGACACTATCCCTTCCTTCGTGGTAAAGGATGAGATCCTCCCAGTGGTAAGACTTGGCCTTCGCGAGGAAGGTCTCAAGCCTCTGTCTGGGCCAACCTTGTGGGACTTTCTTAGCAACAAGAAAGTTCACAATATCGGCATACCACGGGAGTGAGGCGATAGCAAGGATCGCCTCAATCTGCTCAGACTCCTCAGGCTGCTCTAAACGGGAGAGATGATCCGCCACCATATTCTTGACTCCAGGCTTATCCTTGATCTCAATGTCGAACTCCTGGAGTAGAAGGATCCATTTAGTCAGTGTGGCCTTGGCATCCTTCTTTGCCATGAGGTATCGTATGGCGGTATGATCTGTGTACAAAGTCACTCTAGATCCAATGATGTACGATCTGAACTTATCTAGGGTGAACACTACTGCTAGCATCTCTTTCTCTGTGACTGTATAATTCCGCTGGGCGGAATCCAAGGTGCGGCTAGCATAGTGGATAGCAAATGGAACTCCATCCCTCCTCTGTCCCAGCACAGCCCCCACGGCAAAATCGGAGGAGTCCGTCATGATCTCGAATGGGAGAGACCAATCTGGTGGCTGGAGGACAGGAGCCTCAACAATACAATGCTTGAGAGTCTCAAACAACGAAAGACACTTGTCATCGACAAGGAACTCAGTGTCTTTCGTCAGCAGGTCGGTCAACGGCCGGGCAACCCTACTGAAATCACGAATGAACCGCCGATAGAAACCGACGTGCCCCAGGAAAGACCGTAACTGCCGTAAATTGGACGGTGGTGTGAGTTTTCTAATGACATCAACCTTGGCCGGATCAACCTCCATGCCCCTGTTGGAGATGATGTGGCCAAGCACCGTCCCTTGAGTCACCTAAAGTGACTCTTCTCCCAAGAAAGAACCAAGCGGACCTCAATACATCGCTGAAGTACTCGGTCTAGGCAGTCAAGACAGGAGTCGAATTCGTCGCCGTAAATCGAGAAATCATCCATGAAGACCTCTAAGCACTCCCCTACCATGTCCGAAAAGATCGACAGCATGCATCTCTGAAAAGTCGCAGGGGCATTGCATAGCCCAAATGACATGCGTCGGAAGGTGTATGTGCCGAAGGGACAGGTAAAGGTGGTCTTCTCCTGATCCTCAGGAGCGAAGGCCACCTGGTTGTAGCCCGAGTACCCATCCAGAAAACAATAATGGCTCTTCCCTGCCAGTCTCTCAATAATCTGATCAATAAAGGGTAGGGGGAAATGATCCTTCTTGGTGGCCTGGTTGAGTCTCCTGTAGTCAACACAAACCCGCCAAGAAGTGGATAGATAAAATCGGCGCTGCACCATTTCGAAATTTCCTTCATGACAACCTCTCTCAGATTTGGGTTCAGTCGCCGCTGGAACTCACGCGACGGCTTTGCCTCATCCTCGAGATAGATATGGTGGGAGCACAGGGTCGGACTAATCCCATGGAGATCTGCTACGCTCCATCCTATTGCCTTGCGGTTCTTTTCAAGAACCCCCATCAGACGGGATTCCTGCTCTCCAGTCAAATCGGCTGAGATAATGACTGGGTACATCTCATGCTCACCCGCAAGGAATCTATACTTCAGCGACGAAGGAAGTGGCTTCAGCTCTGGACAACTGGGTGCTGGCAAATCTGGCTTCGAAAGAAGACGCGTGTATGCTGCCAAATCTGTCCGGGAGACTGAGAGCGTACTCTCGCAAACTGGGTCTGAAGAAGGCTGCTCAACTGAACTGTCTCTGATATGCTCAACATCTACCTCCTCCTCAACTGTAGGCTCAGTGGAAATCAGGTCTGGCATATAATCATCACAATCTGCACACTCAGACTCTGACTCCGAGGGATCTGCATCACACAAGGTGGCATCAGTACCACCATCGTCACAAAAATCCGTGTCGCGGTCGAGAACCTGCTCTGCTGCCTCTAAAGTATCCTGAACCAGGAATGTACTCTCCAATCTCTCCTCCGCTGTCATCTCTGCATCAGCGATGTCTGAAAATGAGAGGATGGCCTGTGCTGTTGGGTCTGCCCTAACTGCCTCATCGTCTGTGATCACAAAGTCACAGTCCTGGTGGATATCTAGCCCTGCATATGTCAGCTGCTCTGTATCTGAAGTGGTCTCTGAGCATGATCTCTCTCTGGCTCTGTTGTCCTCGACCGTCTCTATTTGTACACTTCCACCCTCGACGCGAAAGTATACCTTCCCGCTATCATGGTCGGTCACTGCCTTGGCTGTGGCCAAGAACGGGCGACCTAGAATGATGGGGGTATTGGTCACTGAATCAGGGATCTCCATGTCTAACACTACGAAGTCCACGGGGAATTGCAGACCCTGAATAGTGACGATAACGTCTCGCAACAACCCCTTCGACCTCTTGACAGATCTATCAGCAAACTGAAGGACTGTCCTGCTCTGTCTAAGAGTGCCCAACTCGAAGCGGTCGAGAAGGGCTGCCGGAAGGAGGTTGATCGACGATCCGCTATCTAATAGAGTACGGTCGAACCTCTGCTCACTGATATGACATCTGACATATGGGGCTCCTGAATCTGGCCTCTTGGTCAGCAGACGGTTCTAGATCGCGAAACACGTGGCTTTCGTCAGCACATGGATCTCAGAGTGGTGGTTCCTCCTCTTCCTCCTGACTGAGGTCCTGTCTTCAACGAACGCTGAAGAAGGGGGATGTGCTGCAAAGCCTCCTGAAGAGTCAGCTGTATGTGAAAATGGTCTATCATCTGTTGGTTGAACTCTTCCTGATCTCTTTTTTTTGGATTTTCTGTTTTCTTCCTCTTCCCCATCTGAAGGGCTATAGGGAAGGGGATCACTAGGTCCTTCTCAGATGAAGGACTAGAAAAGGGTCTAGGCGGTTCGACGACCGGATCCACACATACATCATGCACCACAGTGGGACCAGAAGAAAATAAACCCTTTCCTTTATTCACAGAACTGTTCAAAGATACATCAGGTGAAGGAAAAACAACAGATCTCTCTACATGAACTCTGGTGGCCTCAGTACCACCATTGGCTGGCTCAGCTGGAAGACTCGCGGCCTCAGTACCGCGCTCTGGCTCGGCATCAGGAGTGGCCTCAGTACCACCTCCTCGCACTGGTGAAACGGCAGCCTCAGTACCTGATGAATACCCATTCATCACTCTTTATTCTTATATTTTAGATACAAAAACCTTTGCAAATACATGTAGATATGTGTAAATACAAACAATTACCAAAAGCATGCATTGTGTAAAAACCTATAATTAGCATGTTTTTGTGCAAAAAAAAAGAATAAAGATTAAAAAGAAAAAGAGGGAAATATTTAGAATAAATATTGAGCAACCTAACCCAAGGGAGGGCTCAGCATGGGCCTGACCGCATAAAAGCCAAAGTAGAGGGAGATAGGAGCTCATGTGTAAATAATTATGTAAATAAAATAACAAAATATTTTCCTCACCAAAAATACATCTGTAAATATTTGTACATAGTTATGAAAGATAAAAACAAAACAAAAAGGTAGAAATCAAAAAGACTAAAAATACCATTTCATCATGTACATAGACCATGCTTTATTTATTTAACCTTGTAAATAAATAAAATCATTTTCTAAACTTTTTGTAAATATTCTATGCTATATATTGTAAGTAAATAAAACAAAAAGAATCGAAACAAAAATCAAATAAAAATAACAAAATTAAAATTACAAAAATATATTGTACAAATGCCATGTATATAGTTGTACATAACTATTTATTTCACCTATGTATATAAATAATAAAGACAAAATAAAAATACCCTTTTATCCCTCATTTTATTCTATAAATAAATAAAATATAAAATAGGAATACAATTGTACAAAAATAATAATTAAAAATCAAAAATCAAAAAAACTACATAATGTACATATACCTATATATAGCTACAAAATGTAAATACCTCATTTTTATTTCCAAAAATTAATTAAAAATCACCAAAAAATAGAAAAAAAAATAAAATAAAAATATTTCATGTTGAAAGTTTTTGCAAAATCGGCCATTTGCTGCCCTATTTTTGAGCTTCAAATCTTGTCCACGTGGCAGCATCTCATTGGTCCACGGCGGATGTTGACCTCCGGTCAACTCCCTCCGCGGACCGTCTTCTCCAGCGGATCTCGCGCCCGACCCGTTTTCTCCTCTTTTTCCGCGCTCGATCCGCTCGCCTTCTCCGCAAACTCCGGGTCCTATCGCTTCCTCGTACATCCGACATGACCGCCGGGGTATCCGCATTGGGATCCGCGCTTCATGCTGCCCTACCCGTCCAGCCCTAGTCGGATCTGCACACACGTATAAAGCCGAGCTCCGCCACCTTCAATCGCATCTTTGGCTAATCCGCTCCACCCCCAGAGACCTCCAGTGCTCGAGCGTGAGTGACAGCTCGCTCCAGGTGCTGTCGCAGCGAGGAGAGGGGCCGGATACCACTGATCCGGCGAGTTAGCACCGCCGTGCTCCGCCCAGAGCAGGAGCTCGAGCCTCGGGCCCAGACGACCCTCGAGGCTACGACCGGGAGCACCACCAGCTCCAGCACAGTCTACTACACCACTCAGGTAATCGTTTAGCTTAGCCATTTAGCCTAATTTCCCATTTGCCCCAAATCGCGCCGCCGTCGATTTTCGTCGATTCCGACCACCTCACGCACCCATTCGATCATAGGAATCTATCATCACCTCCACCTTCCTCCCGCGCACGTTCTCCGCATCTCCATCCAACCCAGCTCGCACAGGAGCTGGGATTCGAGCTCTGTCGTCCATCGCTTCGCCGGAGCTCGCCCATCTCGCCGCACCTTTCACCTTCACGCCGCCTAACCGGGTCGAGGCATTTTGCCCTCGACCCGCGAAGCTTCTGAGCTGTTTTGCAGGACCAGCAGAGGCCATCTGAGGCCTCTCGCCATTCGGGCCAGGAGCTTCTCCTCCGCCGACCTCGCCGGAGCCCTCCAGGGCTCGGTTGGGTCATCGGAGCCGACCATCAGCTGCGGAGCATCATCGCGGAGCTTCTCCGATCTTCAGAAGCAGCAGACGAGGACCACCGCGCTCGCACGAGGCCGGCGAAGCTCGCCGGCCAACTGTTCTTCCAGGATCCTCTTCGACCGTCCGATCGTCCCCGACCTCCAGTTCTCATCCTGACCGTCCACTTGAGGAGATCCAGCCACCGTCAGATCTTGGAGAGGCGATCTGGACCGTCCGTTGCACGAGGTTTAGCCACCGAGAGCATCAACCGTCAGATCCCCCACGTGGCGTATCCTCGACCGTCCGATCGCTGCGAGGGCTTCAGCGTTGGAGCGCCACCCGTCATCAGCCGTCCATCTATCCACGTGGCGCGCATCCATCGGGCGACTTAATAAAGGGTAATTTACCCTTAGGCCCTCCCTTATCTTTCATTTCGTTTTAGTCCTGTAATTATTTTCGTCAGTTATTTAGTTTTAGGGTATTTTGCATATTGGACCTCATACTTTAGATATTTGCACTTATACCCCTGTCTGTGTGGAGCCACGTGCTTCGTCACGTGTATGTTTGGGTTATTTGCAATATATTCCCTGTAGTTCTGGATGTTTAGAAATGAATGAAAACTTTTGAGTATTTGCATCTATGCCCATGTGAATGTTTTAATTGCGCATGTGCGCTTATTTTAGGGTAATTTGCATCTGAGGCCCCCGGACTTTTGGTACGTGTTACCAAATAGTCCCCGGACCTTACTTTTATCACAAAGAGGTCCCTGAGTGCCCCAGGCGCGAGACTTCTTGGGTTAATTGCACCAGGACCCCCAGAACTTTGGGTATTTGCACTTTGGTCCCTGTGCACAGTGCCCTCTTGTTATTTTTGAATAAAATATCAAATCACCTCCAAATTCGATGAAAATTTGACCCATGGTTCCTGCCATGGTGTAGGATTTTCGAGAATTTTTGAGGACATTTCTGAGTTTATTTGCTATTTTTAAAAATTCAAAAACATCTATTTTTGGCACTGTTCAGTTTTAAAAATCACAAAAAAATATAAAAACACCCCTAAAAATTCTATAAAAATTTGGTACTGTTTATTTTGTGTTCTTTGATTTTCTAGCCAATTTTGGCTAATTTTCATCACTGAAAACCCATAAAAACTTAAAAACCCTCAAAAACTCATAAAAATTCTAATAAATACATTAAAAACCCAAAAACAATAACTTTGGTACTCAAATTTTCCTTGTTTTACCTAGTTTACAGGAAAAATACCTCCAGGTCCTCTTGAGTCCTTAGATATTTTATCTAGGGATTTTGGGCCTTGCTGGACAGTACCCTACATTTTTCTTACTGTTTGATTTTTAGAAATTAAAATAAATATCATAAAAATCCCAAAAATTCACCAAAAACACTAAAAAACATAAAAAACATAAAAATATTTTTGTTTGAATTTTTGCTTGAGTTTTGATGCATTAAATAAATTGCCAAAGTGTGTTTGCCTTTGCTTTTCTTATTTTCTTCACATATTAAAAATTCCAAAAAAATTTAAAAACAATTAAAAACCACTAAAAATGTTTTCCCTTTTTCTCTGATTTCTTTGACTACTTCGTAGGCTTTTTAGCCAATCCGTGCTCCTTGAGTTCAACCCTGGGTGCTATACCAGGTAAATCTCATAGCAGGACCGCTCACTTTGTTTTGATTGATCTTTGATTTATTTAGTGGTCTGATATTTTTCTTGATTAAGTTGACTTGATCGCTTGGGTCGCAACGACCAATTTAGCACCTATACCCTAGCCTTCAGGTCGCTTATCAGTACCGCCGGTGGAATCAGCATCCTTGGTGGCATCAGTACCACCATCATCATCCTCCTCGTCAGGCGCTCTAGGTGGATCCTCATGATGTAGCTCAGATGAGGCGCCGCCTGCTGGCATCCTACCGCTCCTAAGTGTGACAAAATCAGTATCAAACAGATATCCAATCATATCACCAAATGCATCACTAGGAGTGGTATACTCAGTACAAACTACCTGCTCAGATTTCCGCTTCAGGTTGTTGGGGTTCGGCTCGATCTTGGCAAGGATGGCGGCCTTTCCTCTTACAATGTCCCGCATCTCCTGGCGGAACTCGTCCATCTCGCGTCTGAAGGTAGCCTGCTGGTCCGTGAGGAGGCGGGCTATGTCATCCAAAACAGGGTTCTCATGAGAACCCGACGGGTAGCCTCTCTGGTAGTGAGGCTGCTGGATCTGCTGCTGCTGTTGCTGAGAGGGGTATGAGTGATGTTGCTGCTGCTGGTGGTGAGGCTGCTCACGCCTACAAGACTGTCCCTGCGGATAGGGACGAGGACCATAGGAAGACTGCTGCTGCTGTGGATGGTACACTGGGGGCTGCTACTGCTGATGGTGCTCTCTCTGCTGGCTGTATTGGCCTCCCTGACCAGATGGCTGCTGCTGGGGCTGGGAACCTCCACTCCCCCACCTGAATCCGGGATGGTCTCGTTGGATTCCAGGCTGAGGGCGGTCATACCAAATCCCGTTGACATCCATCAACGGCTCTGCATCGTACGGGGCTGGCGGGAGTACTGCCAGAGGCTGATCAGGCTCGTATACCACCATCTGCAAGTCTGGAGATGGTGGTGACTGGTAAGTGGGCTGTGGCTGCTGGTACAGCTCTGCCTGTACAGGGTGAACCTGTCTAGGCTGCTGGTGTGAGCTGGAGCGCTGGGACGAGCTGTTGCTGCTGCCGTGATCGCCTCGCGATAGAAGACGGGGCTGGGAAGCCGTCTGTGCCTCCTGGAGACACATGAGCTGGGTCTTCATGTCGCTCAGAGTCTGTGCCATCTGCTCCATCTGAGTGATGCCCTGGCACTACTTCTTCTCTATCAGCTCCATCCGATCCAACTTATCGCTAATGATGCCCATGTCCGCAGCTGTGGACTCTGCCTGTGTTGCTGCTACTGCGGATGAACTGGAAGGACCGGCGTCGACCCATGCTATCATTTGGTACTGCACGGGTCCTGGCTGCTGGGGTTTGCCCTGAGTGTACAACCTGGTCTGGGACATCACCATGTAGTTCTCGATCACAAGAAGCGCCACAAGAAGATGGCCCGCCACAAGACTTGGTCGTGATCCTTGGCGAAATAAGACCCGCCACAAGAAGCGTTCACCAAGCCCTGAAGCTCTGCTGTCAGCCCGCTGAAAAAGCTCTGAACAAGGTTCGGCTTGGAAATGTCGTGGTGTGGGCATCTGTCGGTTAGCTCTCGAAACCTCTCCCATGCCTCATGGAACTACTCGTTGGGGAGCATGGAGAAGTTGCTGATCAGGGCTCTAGCGGCGTTCGTCCGTCCGAGTGGATAGTACTTGTGCAAGTACTCGGCGCGGAGCTGCTCCCAAGTGTATACAAACTTCCCCAAATGCTTCAGCCAGGTGGCTACTCTGTCTGCCAAGGAAAAGGGGAAGGCAATCATCTGAATCGTGTCCTGGTCCACCTGACGATCGTGGACAGTACCGCATATCATCTCAAACTCCTGCAGGTGGAGATGAGGCTCCTCTGTCGCCATGCCGTGAAACCGAGGTAAGAGCTGCAAAGTGTTCGGGGGGAACTTGAAGTCCCCCACGATGGCTGGAAGTACCACCCAGCGGTGTGTCATGGTCGACCCGGGATTGTGGTTCTCCCGCATCGATCTAAGTGGTGGCGGTGCTCCTCCTGTTGTTGCTGCTGCTATTGCGGCTGCTGCCGCGGCTGCGGCTGCGGCGGCAGCTGCCGCATCGTCGGGTCCTCCTCCGCGGTTCTCGTGGTTGGCTCTCATCTGCTCAAGCTCTCTCCTCATGTCCATCATGAATGCTCCATGATCCCTCAGCTGCTGCTGCACTGACTCGAGGGAGGCGATCAGGGTGGAGTTGATCGAACCCTGATCCAGAACGAAATGCTGCTCTCCTCGTGGACCTCCGGTGCGATCATCGGAACTGCCGGCCATCGTCTCTGAAAAAACAAAACAACCGAACTCAGGTGCCGATAAATCATCTGTCTGTCTCTCCTCTGGCACTGGTATCTCTGAATCAGAAGAAGAAGGGTGGTAGAGGGAGAACAGGGTGGAGTCATACTCGGGTTCGGAAAGCGAGTCTGAGCTCCCACGAACCGACCTAGATGAATGGTTAGGAGTGCTAAAAAGCAGTGCAGCTAGAGGCTGCCTAAGAGACCTCCTGCCCATCATCGTGATCTGGTGAGTAAGGCGGATGAGATCTGGAAAAACTATGATCGAAAGCAAACCCTCAGTTCACCAACACAACGCGAGCTGAAGACCGTAAAGGCTCGGTCAAATTATCTTGTCAATTTTTATTTTGGTGAACAATCAAAATATCAGAGCGATTACGTGACCTGCTGGGATACCCGATACTCTCTCAACCGACTGTCCCACACAGAAGAGTCGGTAATCAGTCGAGATGAGCACCGGAGGGCTTTACCTAGTGTACGGATCACTCTCTCGCACAATTAAACCAATCAATGAGGGGGTTGCTCTCCCCAAGATAAATTTTTAGGTGAGGTGTCTTTTAGGGTCGATAGTTTTAGCAGTCCTAATTTTATGGTTTTTCTTTTTTAGATTTTTTAATACAAGCAAAAACGCCTAACGAATTTTTCGATTCTCCTGTATATTAAGTCAAAAACAGGGGGGAGAAGATGAAAAAGCCGATGCGCGATAAATCAACGATGCATGCAGAGATAGAAATGCGTACCTGAATCCAGCAGTCTACATGCAAGATGATCCGCGCAGAAATGTAAAGACTGAAAAGAAACTACCTATATGGTGCAGCGGTGAAAACCGAGTCCTAAACAGGCAATTTCTACTCGACAGAACCGTCTAGCTGATCACTCGTCCTCGATCCAAAGAGTTTGGTCTAGACCCACCCCTCTTCTTCTCGACAGGTCGAGTTCAGGAGTAGCGCTTGACGGGGCAGGCTCGCGGCGCGTAGGCTCTCAGGAAAGCGACTCAGCTATTTTTATTAATGATTTATTAGTAGGTCCAATTATCGCTCTATAGGAACAAGCAAGCAATTAAGTGTGGAGATCCTACTAATTATGGCACAGTCAAGCAGAAAATCCTAAGTCTAGGGGCTCGAGAAAAACCGCGGAAAACCGTAAAAGGCAGTGAAAAAGCTAACATCACGAAAAAGCCGCGAAAAATCTAAATGGGTCCCCCGAGCACACCGGTGCTCGGTGAAACAGACCCGAGAGTCTAAGTTCTGCTGAGTGTACCTGTATTATTACAAAATTTCTAATAATGCTGGAAATAAAAGCTAATCTAATCTACACTAATCTCGCGGCTATCTCGCGGCTCCCGCACTCCTGCTTGCTCCTCGCGCTCTCCTGCAGCTATGTAAAGAAGAGAGAGCCGCCTCCGGTTCCCGTGGTTGCTCGGCTTCCGAAGAAAGCCGCCTCGGTTCTCGGGCCTCGCAAGAAATCAAACAAGAGTGGTCAGACCAGATAAATGTATAAACAGGTCAAATGTATATACAAAAATATGTACAAAAAGCTGCGAAAAGAAAACCGCGGAAAACCGACTACTAAGCCGTGCTCCCCGACAACGGCGTCATTCTGATGGCCACAAAAATCCGAGCGAGCGAGGTAAAGGTACTAAATGGTCGTCGCGACCTCAACCACTCGATTGTGCCAATCAAGAAAAAGAGAGAGAGACCACCAATATGAAATAAAATCAACTCCAAACAAGATAGCGGCCTTGCTATTTTATTAACCTGGTATAGCGACCAGGGTCGAACACAAGGAGCACGTGATGGCCTTGCGGCCTACGAAGTAGTCAAGAGATGAAATAAAATACAAGACAAGTGTTTTTGGTGGTTTTAATCTTTTTATATTTTTTGGATTTTTAATGTATTAAGAAACTAAAGAAAGCAACAACACAAGGCAATTCAACTATTTATTTAATGCACTAAAAATCAAGCAAAAATTCCAGAAAAAATGTTTTTGTGTATTTTACGATTTTTACCCTTTTTAGTGAATTTTTGGGATTTTTCTGATTTTTATTTTATTTTCTAAAAATGAAACAAGGCAAGAAACTGAAGGTATTGTCCAGTCAGGAGTAAAAGGCCAATTTAAAATGCAAAAAGGCCTATTTAGCTCCTAGAGGTAATTTTCCTATAAACTAGAATGTTTAAGGAAAATTTGGGCACTGGAATTATTGTTTTCGGATTTTTAAAATAATTATTAGAATTTTTATGAGATTTTTAGCATTTTGTAATTTTTATAAGTTTTAGGTAATAAAAAATGGCCAAAATTGGCCAGAAAATCAAGCACAACAAATTAAACAGTAGCTAATTTTTTTGTAATTTTTAGATAAGTTTTACTATTTTTTTGTGATTTTTCAAATCAGATAGTAAAGAAAATACATGTTTTTGAATTTTTAAAAATATCAAACAGCGTCTAAAATGTCTCCAAAATCTGTAGAAAATTTTACATCATGGCAAGAGCCATGTATCCAATTTTCATCAATTTTGGAGTTGATTTGCTATTTTATTAAAATCAAACACAAGGGCACATTACATAGGGACCTAAACGCAAATAGTGAAAGTCCTGGGGGTCCGGTGCAAAAATCCCAAGAAATCACCGTGCAGAGCACGTGTCTGGGGCACTCAGGGACCTATTCTGCAAAGAAACTAAGTTTCTGGGGCATAAATAATAACAAGTATTAAAGCCCAGGGAACTTAATGTAATTTACCCACAAAAATAGCGCACATGCGCAAATAAACCACGCACAGGGGTATCAATGCAAATATCTAAAAATATTCTTCATTTCATAACAGTCCAGAACTACAAGACTGATTAAGGAAATAACCCAAAAGAGCACGTGTCGATGCACGTGCTACACCACAAACAGGGGCATAGATGCAAATAAAAATAAAGCTCAGGGTCCAAAGTGCAATGTACCACAAATAAAACAACTACGCTATGTATTCACAGGACTAAACGCTAAATAAGTAAAAGAGACGGTCCTACGAACAAATTACCCCCTTATTAAATATCGAGGGCTGGATTTGCGCCACGTGTCTGATCGGTCGGTGGAGGATGCGCGGCGCACGACGAAGGGAACCCTCGGCACGATCCGACGGCTGGAGAGCCCACATGGATGATCGAACGGCTGAGCTGCGACGGCGGGTATGCGAAGGGGCCCTGGCTCGGATCGGACGGAGGAGGTGGAGCCACGTGTTAGATCTAACGGCTGCAACACGGCGTGGCTAAACCTCGGTGAACGGACGGTCGCGATCGAACCCCAAAGGATCTGGCGGTCAATGCTGCTCCTCGAATGGACGAACGTGATCAGGATCTGAAGCCCGGGATCGATCGGACGGCGGAGAGAGATGGAGGACGAACTGGCCTCCGGCGAACTTCGCCGAGGTCGTGACGGCGCTGGCCTCCTCCTGGGAGCCCTTTGACGATCTGAACGGGAAGCTGCGGGCTCTCCGCGTCTGCTGGAGGTCTCCGATGACCCAACCGAGCTCTGGGGAGCTCCGGCAGGTCGGCGGAGACGGAGCTGCTGGACCTGATGGTACAAGCCCTCAGATGGGCTTGGATGAACCTGCAAAATGTGTCAGCAAACTCGCGGGTCGAGGGCAAACTGCCTCGACCCCATTAGGCGTGGTGAAAGTGATCGGGAGGCGCAGTGGTCGAGCTCCGGCGAGGGGGTGGACGGAGGAGCTCGAATTCCCAGCTCCTGTGCGAGCTGGGTTGAGTGGAAGTGCGGAGAATGTGCGCGGGAGGAAGGCAGAGGCTATGGATCAGCCTGATGGTCGAATGGGAGGCGGACATGATCGGAATCGACGGTGATCGGCGACGAGCGAATTGGGGGTAATCGGAAATCAGAGAAAAGGAGAAGGAAACTGGGTCTACCTGGGTGGTCGGAGTCGACCGTAGGGTGAGCTGGCGATGCTCTGGGTCATGGCCTCGCGGGTCGTCGGGGCCCGAGGCTCGAGCTCCACCTCTGGGCGGAGCACGGCGGCAAGAGACGCCGGATCAGTGGTCTCGTACTCTCCTCCGCTGCAACACCACAGGGGAGGGAGCTGTCACTCTCGCAGATGCGATGGAGGTCCTTGGGTGGAGAATGGAGGAGCCAAAGATGAGAATTAGGGTGGCGGAGCTCAGCTTAAGTATGGGTGCAGGTCCGGCTAGGAGTGATCGGGTAGGGTTGCACGAGGCGCGGATCTCGATGCGGATGCGCCGGCGAAGGTGCCGGATCTACCACTGTTAAGATTGACCCGGAGTTTAGGGAGATGGCGAGTGGATCGAGCGCGGAAAAAGAGGAGAAGTCGGGTCGGGCGCAAGATCCGCTGGAGAAGGAGGTCTGCGGAGGGAGTTGACCGGAGGTTAACTTTCCGTGGACCAACGGGGAAGCTGCCACGTGGAAAAGAATGAAAAATCAATTATAAATAGTAAATGGCAGAATTATTAAAAAGTCAAAAATGAAATATTTTTGTTTTTAATTTTTTCTATTTTTTGGTGATTTTTATTTTGTTATTTTTATACAATTTTATTCCCATTTTTAATTTTATTTATTTATTCATTTAAAATAAGGAATAAAAATATATTTTTATTTTATTTTTATTATTTTTATACATTGGTGAAATAAATAGATATGCGAATATATATACATGGTATATTTACAAAGTATTTTTTATTTTTAATTTTGTTCTTTTTATTTTGTTTTTTTTTAATTTATTTTATTTATATACATCATAAAGGATAGAATATATACAAGATTTTTGGAAATTAATTTTATTTATTTATAAGGCTAAATAAATACAGGTGAATGAACTATAAACATGGGGACTATGTACATGAGTGGTATTTTTGTTTTCTTTTTAATTTTTTCTATTTTTATCCTTGTTTTTATACAAATATTTACAAAACCTTTTTAGTCTATTTTTTTTGGGAGGAAAATATTTTCTATTTATTTATTTACAGGTATATACACATATAAGCCCCTACTCCCTCTACTTTAGCTTTTATGCGGTCAGGCCCATGTTGAGCCCTCCCTTGGGTTAGGTTGCTCAATATTTTATTCTAAATATTTCCCTCTTTTTCTTTTTACTCTTTATTCTTTTATTTTTGCACAAAAACATGCTAATTATTAAACTTTATACAATGCATGCTTTTGATAATTATTTGTATTTACATGAATATACATGCATTGCAAAGGTTTTTGTAGCTAAAATATAAGAATAAAGAGTGATGAATGGGTATTCATCACCGATCTATCTAGTTTGCTCCCTGTATTCGACACTCTAAACATTCTTACACCTAACATCCGTTTGCATAATTATAATAAATTCTAACTCCACATATTAATTTTCATTGATTGATTTCTATCGTGGATTAATTATTGAATTTAATGAATTTCTTGAACTTCAACTTAACGACTATTGATCCGTCTAGTGGATTGACACGACCCTCTGGATATTTTGTTATTTCAATATAGTACCAAATCCGTCTTCACTTGTAATTTCATATAAGATGGTAAGTTATGATATTACTTATTGAATCTTAGATATAAATACTGAAGATGCATATAAAGTTTATATACTTATAACTACATATATGTTACTGAAGATATGATATCTCTTATTAATGTTTGTATTTTCAATTGAGGTCATCTATAGAGTCGCATTTACTTGTAGTCTTAAGTAGGTGACTAAAGTTATTATATTACTTACTAAAAATTGAATATTTATTACTAAAGCATCTATAGAGTTCGTATTTACTTGTTTACTAGTCATTTTTTATTCTAGGTTTGACAGATGTCCAAAACAGTTCTTATGTTTCGTGGATGAAAATGTGAAATAATGAGGCATTGATGATCATTGCATTGCTTTCTGACTAAAGAGGCAAGAAGAACATATTTGATAATCCTTTTAAGAATTAATCATTATGTAACTAATACAAGACGTAATTAACAAATACGGTACTTCAAATAAATAATTAACGTGTAACTATAATTTCAGTAAGAAATCACAATTTTGTTTTCGCCCACTAGACCTTTCTCCTGAGCAATCAATCTATGAGCCACATTTTATTTTTGGACTCGCATTTTCATATGCATCGTTTGAATTCTAAAGCTCCAATTTTGCCCCTTTCTTTTCGCTCACAATGTGTAACCGTCCACCATGACTTAAATACATATTTTAAGTTGTGATCTAGGGTTATGAACATATTGATCCCTCTCCCGCGTGCTTCCTTTTTCCTCTTTGTATGCGAGTTCCTTATTCTTGGATTTTATGCGAGTTCCTTTTTCCTCACATATACGGGCACGTGAGGTGATCTGGCAAAGGACCTAAGTGCAAATCAGAGGATTTTTTGGGAGCCCAATGAAATTATTATATATATATACACACATGTTACAAATGAATGTTTTAATACTAAAAAGTAAATACAAAATGCGGGGGTTGGGTGTGCAAAATTACCGCTTCTAATGCAAACAACAATTGAGATCATGTCACTTAAATGCATGAGCGATGCAGATTGTGTTATACGCATCAAATGACCATGATTAGATCCCATGAGAGAGCAGACAGTAGAAACATGCCTTGATATGATGGATGTTTCTGCTCTTGGAGATGTGCTCCTGATCAGACGGTGTAGGGGTGACCTGGTGATGAATCTATGTTTCATCATCTTTATTCTATCATTTTGACCTTAAAACCCTAGTAAATGCGTGTAAATAGGTTTAATTTAGGCATTTTAGCATTCATGCATCATTGTGTAAATAGTGTATAACATGTGGTTTTTTTAAAGCCAAAATTATAGAATAAAGAAAAGAAAAGAAATATAATAAAATATTGTAAATATTTTATGACCCGAAACCACGAGACCTAGGCATCTC
Organism: Ottelia alismoides; assembly: GCA_037367405.1. Taxonomy (NCBI): domain Eukaryota; kingdom Viridiplantae; phylum Streptophyta; class Magnoliopsida; order Alismatales; family Hydrocharitaceae; genus Ottelia; species Ottelia alismoides. The sequence goes on along the minus strand of JAZKJV010006258.1, from coordinate 16,793 downwards.
GATGAATAGGTCAACCAGGAATAAAGTAGGGGGTGATACGGGCCAAAATACAATAAAAATACCTTCTTTTTAATTCATTCTTTATTCATTTTGGGATCTATTTTTGGTTCCACTTTTTATACTTCAAATAAAGAAATTTTGTACATGAAAGTTGTAGATAATTAAATAAAGAAAAATACAAAATTTATTTCACTCAAAAATAATACACAGATAAAAATTTATGATCTGAATAAAAATGCAGAATCCCAACTTCCCAGACCTGTATCTCGCAAATAAAAACTCCAAATGCGTCAAACTCACCTTTAATTGTATATAATTTAAAACAAGCTATTTAATGGTGGTTTCGCATTTGGTGGAGCTACGGTTTGAAGGTTGAGTTTTGGACCCTTGTAGTATACTTGTACAGATTAAAATATTCATTTTGTTATTTATTTATTATTTTTATAATTTTATATTTTGTAATTTTGTAAATATTATTTATAATAAATAAATACCTATATACATACCTATATTATTACTACTTTTATTTTATTAAATAACCAAAACAATTCAAACAAATAAAATAAAAATATATTTCAGTTCATAAAAATATTTTATAAATTTATAAAATAAATAACAAAAATAACTAAATTAAATACACAAATTAAAAATAAAATACTAAAATATAGATAAAGATACCTATAAAGGGTATAAAAGGTACCTTGCATTTTTATACCTCATAAAAATAAATAAATCATAATAAAATAATTCATAAAATAATAAATATTTTTTATTAAATAACCAAAAAATAATAAAATTATTTGCTATTTTAAATTGATTTTACAAAGAGTTTTTTTAGGATTTTTCCTGGTTGGTCCACGTGGACCAACCAGGGGATCTGGAGAGTTGACCAGCGGGTCAACTCTCTGACCCACTCCTGTAGCAGAGTCAGAATTGGCTTTTGTCCCATCTTCTTGGATTTTTTGAGGCCAACTCTTTCACAATCTCGTCTTGAAGTCTTCGTGACTTTTCTTCCTCTATTATCGAGCTTTCACGCCCTAGGTTCGCCTCGACATTTGGATCGCTGGCGTGACTGTTGCATCTCGATCTTTGAGCCATCTCCACCAGCCTTTCAAAATGCACCCGTCACCTCCCTTGGTCCTTTGAACCCTTTTTTGACTTCATTTGGCCTCGCTTTGGAGCTCTGGATCGATCCCTGTGACAGGGGGATCTCCAGCTCCTTCGCGCGAGGCCAGGCGAGGGCCGGTAGGAGCTTCCACCCCATCTTCGGTCGACGACCGTGAGTTCCCCATCTCTTGGCTTTTAAAGCTAATCGAGGTCCATTTTTCTTCGTTTTTCTTGCTTTACTTTACTTGCAGTAGTTGTAGGACCACGTCCCCACTTTCCATTTCGCCTGGGATCAACCCGTTTCACTCCGCCACCACCTCGCCGGAGCAAGCTCCGACGAGCCCCCCTTTGTATCGTTTGTCGCTTCAATCCACACCCAGGAGGGGTGAGGCATTTTTCCCTCACCCTCCTTAACAATATTTTTCAGGTCCACGCGCTACCAACGGCCTTGGGGCTCGTGTTAACGGATTCACCACGATACCTGGAGCTTCCCAGCTCCGTGGTTCTCGCGCGCGACCTCTGGCCTACGCCAAAGATTTTTGGAGCTCCCAGCGTTCAGAGGAACCTTCCAGGGAGCTTGTCAGCCCATTTTGAGACTTCAAACGCCCCAGAGAGGAGGAGCAAGGCCGGGGAAGCTCGGTTGCCCCGAGGTTCTTCCATGTTCTTCTTCTCCACCTCTCTGTCGTCCGATCAAGGGCTGCCCCCAGACGAAGCAGTGTGCGTTGGATCAAACGCGTCCAGGCCATCCGATCGCGCCCTCATCTTCTAATCTCAGCCCTCCGTTCGCGAAGAGGTATCAGACGCTCGGAGCCTGACACGTGTATAAGTGAATCCCTATCCACCGTCTGTGCCCACCGAAGCCTGGGTATTTTGCAACTATTAACCCGACCTTTTTTGTATTTAATTAAGACTCTTTAAACCTTCATCTGCAGGTTTAATATTTTGTATCATTTGCACTGTGAACCCCTAAGTGTTGTGATATTACATTTCGACCTCTGTCAGGTCACGTGCCTCGTGCACGTGACTTGGCAATTTTGCAGGGGACGCCCGGTTTGTTTTTGTATTTACGTTTAGCCCTAAGAACCTTTAGATGTAGTAGTGTATTTCTGGCATTTTTGCATAATCACTCCCCTCAAGTTTTGAATATTACGGAAAAGGCCTTGCCAGTGGCGCACGTGTTAGTCACGTGGCCCGTTGGCATTTTTGTAGCGAAGCCCCTAGGGGTTCCTTTATTTCACTTCAGTTTATAAATATTTTTGTTGCATTGTATAGTTTGTGGAAATTTTACATTCTGGCACCTATACTTTTCGCATATTACATAAACACCCCTGCCATGAATGAAGTTTCTTGTTGTTGTCTCTATTTATTTCATACATCTATAAATACCTGAAAAATCCACAAAAATCAAACTAAGTTCTTGTTGCATTGTTGATTCACATCCTATTTTTATTTTGCATATTTATTGCATTTTAATATTTATAAAAATTCAAAAATACGTATTTTCAGCACTGTTTGCATTATAAAATCCATAAAAATATAAAAACAATTCAGAAAATTCCCAAAAAAATATATTTTTCCTCTTTTAGTGTCTTTCAACTTCTTTCCAAAAATCCCTAAAAATTACAAAACAAAACTCCTAAAAATTATAAAACCCCAAAAAGCTTCCTAAAAATAGTAAAAATTCTACAAAAATCCTAAAAATACAAACTTTGTTTCTAAATTTTCTTTGTTATGTTATCTTTTATTTAAAATTAATTTTGAGAATTTTTGTTACTGTTTTATATTTTACATCTCCATTTTAAGTTCGACCAACCCTTTTATTCACTGTTTTCAGTATTTTTGACTTTAAAATACCAAAAAAATTATGAAAAATCTAGAAAAATCACAAAAAGATTAGAAAAATACAAAAAGCCTAAAAATACTTTATTTCCTGATTTTTCCTTATTTTTACCTATTCTTATAAATACTCTATTCCTCTCTCTCTCTCTTACTTTGTAATATATATATTCTATTATGAAAAAGAAAATACAAAAATATAAAATACAAAAAGAAAATACAAAATCAGAAAATTAAAATCAAAATATAAAAATATAAAATCAAAAACCAAAATTAAAAAATTAAAAATTAAAAACCCACAAAACATAGCAGTTAGATAGACATTTGATCACAGTCACATGTTTGTGCATTATTGCCCCGTTCTACCTGTCTGCTCCCTGTGTTCGACCTCTACACTGCTTGCACATACACACATCCTTTGTAGAGTTATAATAAATTTTAACTCCATGTATTGCTTTCTATGTTTTATTTCATTGTTGTGGGTTAATTGTTGTTTGAATTTCGGATGTCGTTGGAGGTCAAATCAGCGACTGTTGATTCGCCTTGTGAGTCAACACGACCTCTGCAAAATTCGTGTTCAACAAATGGCACGTTGTCGGGGAGCAACAACGCTTAGTTTGGGTTTTTGCTTTGTGATTGTGATACTTGTCTATATTTTTGCCTTCTTCACTTGCTCATTTATTTGATATCATTGCTTGACTTGTCTAATCACTCTTCCTTGTTGGACTTTGTGCGAGGAACTGCGGATCGAGGGAGGCGCTCTACCCTAGGCGCCTACGCACCCACGTGAAGCCGACGTCAACTTGTCGACCTAGCATCAAAGGAGGCATGGAGGATTTGAGAAGACAAGCACATTTTTTAGCATTTAATTATTTGTGTAATTTAAGTGAGAGAGAGACTCTATATTTGTAATAATACACTGAAAACCACTTGAGTTCCTCAAAATACCTTCTGGAAAACCAGAGTACTTCTCCTAGGGTGTGTTCATTTTAAGAATTAGCATGAGTAAAGATGAGGAATAAGCTGGAATAAGGCACTATTCTTGTTCGATTAGATAGATATGAATAAGGCGGAATAAAAATAGAAATAAAGGTGGAATAAGGTGGAATATGGATAGAGAGAAATGGAATAGTCGTACGAGGAGAGGAATAACACCCTTATTCTTGGGGTTATTCTCCAAACGACTCACCCCCAGTGTTGCCCTATAGTGCAAGCTCCATATAAAGGAAAGAGTTGATCCGCTTCCCAATTCCATAAAATCCTAGATAACGCCTACTCGAAAGTACCAATATCTTCCTTTTGGAAAAGTAGAGGTGAAAACAACTCAAGTTTCCTATGGGTGTTCAAAATATCTGGATCAACGGGTACCCATCTTGACCTGTGCATTTTGATCCTAAAACTCAGGGTACCTGTTGGAAAATTACCGGGTCGGGTATCCCGTATATTATGACCTAATCAAAACCCAATTTGGAAAAAAAGGTACCCAATGAGTACCCAACTAAAAGCACACTACTGGTGTAGACCATTATGCTCAAACTGACCCACCCCGAGAAAGATCGGATCTTACCTATCAATATTTCTTGGACCATAGGTGTTGAGGCTGTTTTGGCGATGGTCTAATGTATCCTCACAAGGAGAAGATATAGTCGATGAGGCAACCGCTCACGAAAGGTGTCAAACAACAATTAACCCACATAGAATAGCAGTGCAAAGCAGAAATGTGGAGTTCAAATTTATTATAACTTTACAAATAGCACACAAGATAGATTAAGGAACTAAATTCCAAAATTGTCCTAATAGTCTCTTTTTTATTGTATTTTTTGTGGGTTTATATGTATGTGTGTGTATGTGTGTGTATATATATATGTGTGGTGTGTGTGTGTGTGTGTGTGTGTGTGTGTGTGTGTGTGTGTGTGTGTGTGTGTGTGTGTGTGTGTGTGTGTGTGTGTGTGTGTGTGTGTGTGTGTATATATATATTTAAGTAGGGAGTGATAGGACAGAATAATTGAACAGAAAATACACTAAAACCCTAAATCTTTCAACTTAATAAATAGCCTATTTGGATACAATTTTATTTTTTATTATTTATACACTAAATCAATAAACTTTTAACATGAAACTTGTACATAAAAATGTAAAGAAAAATACAAAATTTATTTCATTAAAAATAATGCAAAGTGCACCATGGACACAAAAAATAAATACTAAACAGATATCTCGTCCATACAGACTCAAAATTGACCAAACTCACCTTTGTTTATAAAATTTAATTATATATAATTGAATGTAGTTTCGTTTAATTTGGAGTTAAGATGCAAAGATGGCTTTTTGAACCTTGTTGTATTATGATCAATATTTATTCTTTACATTTCCCTTATATTTTTATATATTTAAAACTATTATTCAAAATACGTGTAAAAACCAAAAATAAAATAAAACCATAAAAAGTAGGGATAATTACACCCATAAACCTGAGTATTCCTCAATCTCAATCATAACCCTGAGTAATCGCGATTTACTCCACGAACCCTGAGTAATTGTTAACTCTTACACGGGATGACCCCGTGTTACTTGCAGTGAGTTTTGAGATAACGGTCGTTTGTTTGGACTAAAATGCCCCCATCTTTGGTGCCTTCCTCAACGACTTTTTAGTATGATTGACATAGTGATGTCGTGTTCATCGTCAAATTATGAATTTGATAGGAAATTAGAAGTAAACAGTGAAATTTGTTGTCCACAGTATCCATCAGGCTTTGTTCAGACATCTGTTTTTTGGTCAGAAAACTGTTCATCTGCACAAGCTGATCCTCCGAGCCAACGAGGAGCACACCGACGAGATCCACATCGACGACGTTCCCGGAGGACCTAAGACGTTCGAATTGTGCGCGAAGTTCTGCTATGGAATGACGGTCACTCTCAATGCCAACAATGTGGTCGCTGCCCGATGCGCTGCGGAGTATCTCGAGATGGCCGAGGACGCCGAGAAGGGGAACCTCATCTACAAGATCGAAGTCTTCCTCAACTCCAGCGTCTTCCGCAGTTGGAAGGACTCGATTATCGTCCTACAAACCGTGAAGCCTTTCATGCCGTTGGCGGACGAGCTCAAAATCGTCAGTAGATGTGTGGATTCCATCGCTTCGAAGGTATCCGTCGATCCATTCGACGTGCATTGGTCTTATACTTACAACAAGAAGCAACAACGGGAAGAGAGGTCTCAGCTGAAGTCACAGCTCGCCGTCCCAAGGGACTGGTGGATTGACGATCTGTGTGAATTGGAAATCGATCTCTACAAGCGTGCGGGTCGTCGTAATCAAATCCAAAGCTGCGATGCCAAAGGAAGTGATATGGGATGCTCTTCGTGCTTACGCTATGAAGTGGCTTCCGAATTCCATCGACGTTTTGGTCTCCGACTGCAACACGCACAAGACCGGTCCTTGGTGGAAATCATCGTGAAGTTGCTGCCGTCGGAGAAAGGCCCCGGTTGCGCTTGCGGTTTTCTACTTAAGCTGCTGAAAGTGGTTACGCTGATCGGGATCGATGGTCCGTCGAAAGAAGAGCTGATCAACCGGATAAGTGCGCAATTGGACGAGGCACTCGCTGAAGGATCTCTTGATTCCTGCGAGACCGCCAGCAACCAATGTCTACGACCTGGGCTTAGTGCAGAGCATGGTGAGAAGATTCCTGAGTCAAGACCAGAAAGATTGTCACGGCTACGATGCGAGATGCGGTAATGAATTGGTTCTGGGAAGCGCGTCGATGCTGGTGTTAGGGAAGCTGATCGACGGGTATCTCACCGAGATCGCACACGATGTCAATCTGGAGCTGTCTGTCTTCATTCGTCTCTTCCGGTCGCTACCCGATGCTGCTCGTCCGGTTCATGATCGATTGTACGCTGCTATCAACGTCTACATTCAGGTATATTCACTCTGTTTGAGTATATTTCATCCTAGCCGCCCGATCTACCTCGGTAGGCCCGTCTTAACTGGGGCGGGGTAGGTGGTAACCCAACCCCGGTTAGGAAATGACGTCCCACGTAACGGAGGGTTACATCCGTAACAGACACCCATTACTCAGGGTTCGTGGAATAAATCGCGATTACTCAGGGTTATGATTGAGATTGAGGAATTACTCAGGGTTATGGGTGTAATTATCCCTAAAAAGTATAGTAAAGTAAATAAAGCTATAGAATATATAGATGAACTATACATATAATATACTTATACTTATTTAATTAGGTGAGTAATATAAATTAGAAAAAATACGAGAAAAATACGATAAAAACATGTAAAATGTAAATAAGATAATAATATATAAAATACAAAATAAAATACCTTATATACATGTAATTATATCTACAATTATAATTGTAAAAATTAATACCTAATAAACCACCTTGTAAAAATAAATAAAAATAATCTAAAAATACTAAATAAAATAATAAACATTTTTTTATGTTTTAACCTAAAATTAATATAATTGTTTGTTATTTATTATATATTTAACAAGGGAATTATTCCGTGTTTTGTCTCTATTAGGATGATGTTACCAATGGGAGGCATGGGACTATTGACCTCGGGGCAATTGTCCGTGCCTAGCCCTACGGCCATGCCAGAAGAGTTAAACCCCTCTCTTCTTCGATTTTCTCTTCTATGATACATTGCCCAGCATCATTCGACTTCTTCATGAAAAATCCCATCAGCACATCCCTCCAAAAAGCCGACCATTCCCTTTTCTCGTACATGTATCAATTCATGTGTAAATCCATGATCGACTCTCGCCCATATAAATCTCATCCCTTCGCCCATTTTTTTATTTTTGATCCTTCTCGGCACCATAAACCCTCAGATCTCTTCGTAGATAGGTTGAGCATAGCTCTCTCCTTATAAGATTTGCAGCATGATAAGGGTGACATTAGAGTGATCCATACTTCACCAGACCACTGCCGACGAAGTTCTTACTCCATGGCCTCCAGGTAAGAGCTACCTTTTTTCTTCTCATTTCTAGGTAGAATTTAGTTCTAATTTTCATTTCCTGCAACTACTTCATGCTCTTATCGATGTTTTTATGATAAGTTTTTAGATCTTTAGTATGTCGGAGCTTAGAGCTCTGGCCTCTGTTTGACCATTGTCTCTCCACCATGAAGCCTCGTTCCGACCACATGGCTTCCCCAGCATCATCCCCTCTCTCTTCTCCACCCTCTGAGCCACTCAAATCCCCTCGATTCTATCTAGATTGAGCAATCAATCTCTCTTCCTCCGCCTTACGCATGAGGGCTCTGCTTCGCTCTGCCTCCCCCATATTCAACTCCAAATGAGGTCGAGGCAGTTCACCCTCGATCTCTAACCATTTCTGTGTAGGTTTACGCTTCTAGGAGCCCATTTGGGCATGGTTTGGATATGTATGAAAGTTCCCAAGTGACGTCCAACTTCTTTGACTTCCAGGATCCCATCGATGAGTCCTGAACCTTCTTGACGACTCCATCAGCCATGAAGGAGTTGCAGCTCCATCTTTAGGAGTTCTCTAGTTGGTCGAGTATTCACGATTTTGTAGATTGAAGCCCCCCAGTTCGTCCAGGTCACCCCTACGTCGTCTGATCAGGAGCACGTCTCCAAGAGCAGAAGCATTCGTCATATCAAGGCATGTTTCTATTGTCTGCTCTCCCATGGGATCTAATCATGGTCATTTGATGCGTATAACACGATATGTATCGCTCATGCATTTAAGCGACAAGATCTCAACTGTTGGTTTGCATGCGAAGTGTAATTTTGCGCACCTAACCCTCGTATTTTGTATTTACTTTTTAGTATTTAAACATTCATTTGTAACATATATATATATATATATTATAATTTTATTGGACTCCCAAAAATTCCTCTGATTTGCACTCAGGTCCTTTGCCAGGTCACCTCACGTGCCCACGTTTGTGAGGTACTTGGTCATTTTTCAACCTAACCCTCCCGAGTTTAGGTATTTAGTTTTAGTATATTAATTTTCTAAATTTGTGTAATATTTTGGGTATTTTTGCACATAACACCTTGTATTTATCTTTTATTGCAAATATACCCTTGTTAGGCATGTATTTTTTATTTGTCTTTTTATTTTATTAAATATCTCTAGTGTCTCATTTATTTTGATAAATTTATTGTGAATGCCTTGAATATTGCTCATGTAGGCTTATATTTTTATTTAACATTTACTTGTATTTTTCCAATTATTAAAAATAGAATTGGAGTTATTTATCCCTATTTAGATATGAAAATACAAAAAATAATAAAACATTCTCTAAAAATTTTAAATATTTGAATATATATTATTTTATTTTATATTACAACTCTAGTTAAAAGTCACAAAAAAATATACAAAGAAAATCTAAAAAATGAAAAAAAAAACCTCCTAACCATATAAAATTGGTAAAATTTTTATAAAATCCAAAATAAATAGTTTCATGTTGTATAATTTTATCTATATTATATATCATATTATTAAAATAAGTTCCAGGAAATTTTGAACTTATTCTTATTATTAAACCATAAAACATTCGACCTATTATTTAATTCCATATTTTTTATACTTAATACTTTAAAAAATACCTAAAATTATCAGAAATTAATTAAAAATCGTAAAATAGAGAAAAATTAAAAATATAAAAATATTTTATTTTATAATTTTTACTATATATAGCTATATTTGTAAATATAGAACCATGTATTTGTTATATACTTATATAACTATTATATACGTATTAATATTATTTTTAATTACAAATACTTAATGTATATTTAAAACCTTTAAAAATAAAAAGGATAATTCTTCTATATATTTCCTATATTTTTATATATTTATTTAATATAACCTAAAGATGGGATTCAGAAGGATGCAATCAGAATGAAAGTTGGTGTAGCTCTGATCAAGGATGAGATGTGAGAAAACCACTTAAGGTGATTTGGTCATTTTCAAATGAGTTCGGTGGATGCACCAGTTAGGAGATACGAGTTTTGAGATATTGAGCCGACTAAGAGAGAGTGAGGAAGGCCCGAGATGTGTTCAAATGAGACTATACGAAGGGATCTTAGTTTTTTGGATCTAAGCCTGAGAATGACCCAAGATAGATCTGGATGGAGGCAAACAATCCATGTAGCTGACCATACTTAACGTAGGAAAAGGCTTTATTGTTGTGTAATCTATATCTTATTTATAATATATATTACTATATCTTGATATGTATTATATCTTTAAACACAAAAGGAAATTAAAAAATTATAAAAAAAATAATAAAGAGAAAATAAAAAATATAAAATTTAAAACAAAAATATCAAACATTAAAAATCCATAAAATTAAAAAATCATAAAGTACAAAAGTAGTTGTTTATTTTTAGACAATATCTATCCCCTATCCCCGTAGCTCTCAGTAGTTCAGCCCCTACCACTTGTCGTTGTAAAACTTTATGTAGGATATAATAAATTTCACCCGACATTTTTATTTCATTATTTTATCTATATTATGGGTTGATTGTTGATCTAGTTGATTGTTGGTGTGTAGAGTGTCGAGAAAGCGGTCGATACAACGATTGCCGGACCCGACTTGTCACGCACCGCAAATCCTCCAAGATCGGACGTAAGACACCTCTATACGATATCTAGCCCTCAGTAGGAGATACTACCTGCTTGAGGATATCTGCAAAGGAAGAAAATGAGATAATCCAACTCAAGGGTTATGATTTCAGAAGGCCCCCAAGGATGAACGAAAAACCAGTTTAATTCCAACAGAGCATACTAAGAGAGATTCCATGTATTGTTGTCATCATGCGGTGTAATCATGTTAAGGAATTCATTGAATTTTGGAACCATGCCACAGGAGTGAAAAATATCACAAGTAATTCACAATAATGGGACACGTGAGTATAATTTTCAAAATGGCTGCAACATAGATGACTTCTAGTCGCTGACGTTATGATTAAACTACCCAAGATATCTTGTGTAAGAATATTTTGGTGAGCTAGAAGTCAAGAAAAATTGAATATGTTTTTCAAAAAAAATTGATGAATATTTGACCTCAAAAATCCATCATTCAAGAAAGAGTTGTTTTTTATATTGGTGGAGCTACGTTTCGAATTTAGCTGAGCAGGAAAAGAGACAAAATCCTTGTCATGAGGTAGTAATTAATGAGTTACAGATCGCATCGCAATGGTTTGTGAAGTTTGATGGCTAATAACCATGAACCAATAAGACACGACCTAAGATCATTTTGTACTGAGATCTGACGATTTTTAACAAATGGACATATACAAGCAAACTTTGTCTATAGAGGTTTTTCACCATTAATTGGATCTTTCCATAGAGATGTAAGCTTTCTCGAACCCAATGACTTGCTTGAAATGGGTTTAATCATTCTGAAGCGGACGAGTAATTTTCCCAAAATCAAGAGTCTATAGCTTTAGGACTTGAATCAAGGATGATGGGGCCACCTCGAAAGTTTGAGGCGGCCACAATAGCAGAAACCCACTCTTTTAGGACATTTTGGTTACAGGATTGGGGCGGGTTGGGGTATCTTTCTGTAAATAGTAGCCGTTTGGATGGTTATTAGGCTTGAGGGGATTGAAATAAGAAATGTGATGTGATGTCATCTTGATTTGTGATGGATTTCCAACTCATGAATGCAGTAGGGTACACCGGATTTCCCGAGGTAACCCGATAAAGTTGGCTAGCTGGAAAGCAGACTTGGAGAGTAGAGCGTTTTATCAAACAATCTGAGAATTGAAATACTCTGGTCATCATTACCTAAAGGACATGTTTCCTTGTTCCATGCAACATAATGGATAGCCTTGGCGGATGTATTTCCTGCCCAAAGGAAGTTTCTTCTAATCTTACCAATTCTCTTACTAATACTGATGAGAATCTTTATCCAAGACATTACATGAATGATAGGAGGAGTAAGTGTTGAATTTAGAAGGGTAACTCTAACTGGTAGTGATAGGATCTTGGCCTTCCATTCCTGAAGTAATAATGGGGGTTTTATTTGCCAACGGGAAGCTCAAATAGTTCAAAGGAAAGGAATCTTCCATCCAACCAGAGGGATTTTATTAGGAAGATTATCTTCCTTCATAAGATGATTCCAAAAAACTCAGATTTCAACCCATTTATTTCCAACACTGAAAGGCCACCAAATAATTGAATATTCGAGAAAAAAATAGAAGGTCGTTAGCAAACTGCACACTAGTGATATGTGAAGCCATGCCCTCTTTAAATAAACCTTGAAACCTATTACATTAAACCAATTTAGTATAGGAAGGGAGATAGTGGATCTCCCTAACGCATCCCATGTTCAGGTTGAAGGAATCCCACTGAATCACCGATAACTTTGAATGAGATTCCAGTAGTCTCCAAAAGGGCTCGAATCGAAGATAATTTGCCATTTTAAGGGCCTCAAGGATGAATGGCCACCTTACTGAAGAGTATCAAATGCCTTCTGAAATCGATCTTCGGGATTAAAGCTTTGGTTTCAGATTGTTGATAATCGTTTATAACAGAAGAAGTAACCCAGAAAGCATATGTTATTGATTTTTGAGAAAGGCATATTGAGGTGGAGGAATCGATTCTTGGAGAATTGAGGACAATCAATATGCAATGGCTTTCGAGATGATACGAATTTGAATATTTATGACTTGTGGGACTGAAGTTTTTGATATTCCATGTGTCCCCTATTTTAAAGATAAAGGAGATCAAGGAGTTGTACAGAAGTCTTAGATTTCTTCCTTCAAAGATGGGAGATTGCAAATAGTTCACCAGAGATATAAAATCATCCTTGAAGTTGATGGCCGGTCACCAGCATTATCTGATCAATTCAATATTGAGTCTGTCGGGACCAGGGTCTTTATTCCTTGGAGAGCCCTAATCATATAGCTTGAATCTTCATCAAGATGAAAGGTTCTGAGAAGGTTGTGTGATCATGTAGTTTGACAATCAAGTCCGAAGGAATCAAGCATTGGGTTTCCATAGGTAAAGGATCTTTATATAGATTTTCATGGAAGTTCAAAATAAGTGTTATTTTCCCTTCAGGGGTGGAAACTAATAACTAATAAGCCATCCAAACGTCTTAGCGCAATAGATACAATTTCGCGACACTCAAGCAAAAGCGATGATTTATTTACAAGGTGTTTGAATTGCCATGTTGAGATATCTTACTTTTAGCCTTTTGATTCCATAAGTGGAACTCATCAAAGAGATTAAAGTTTGCTATTTAGTCATTTCAACCTCTGTAGGGTGGGTCTCAGGCTTTCAGACAGAAAGACTCAATTCTAAAGATGGATGAACCGGATTTAAAGCATCCTCCAGAGAGGAGAAGCGGGATATCATCAAAGTATGTCTTAAGTAATCTTCTAACTTAGAATCCGGGGCAAGAAGAAAAAAAAATGCGACCTAAAATAGCCCAAGACGAACAATTTTGGCAGGTGAACTTGGTACCATTTTCTTTGAGGTCAATTAAACCAAAGAATCTACCCATCTATCAAATCTTTTAACATACGACCTCAAGGGCTTCAGGGAGATGCAATCCTTCCTAGTCCGAACCAAATTGAAATTCCCTAGGGATATACAATCTTGTTGGCTGGAAACGAGTGCAAGGACGATGAGATGCCGACTCAATTGCGTCGAACTTCGATTTTGAGATGATGGGTGGTGTGCGGCGACGCCGGAATGGAGTTCTCGCTGGAGCTTTTTCCCTCAGCTCCAGGAGAGGAGGGACGAACGCGTTTAGAGTAAGTGGGGAGTTTTGCAGGGGTGATGTAAGTCGGCAGTTTTTTGAGCAGGAGGAAGACAACAAACGCAACGGATAAAAGGGAATAACGTGCCCTTTCTCCAGGCAGCCCAAAAAGAGGTTTGGGGGCAAAGCAGTCTTGGACTCGGACCGACAGATCAACTTTTGTTTCCATGTTTGTCTTCTAGCCTGGTCTGCATACTGTAGCGAGGATCAAGCATTTAATTTGCTATCCGGGGATATCTTCTTTGTTGTCCATATCCGAGTGTTTTTCCCTGAGGACGACGTCCCGAGCGGTTCCCGATGTTGGTCTGGTGACATTGGGCAGCGAGTTTAAGGTTTTTTTTCTGTTCCCTGACCTTTTGCCAAACTACAGTCCCTAGCTCCTCAAACTCGAGAGGTAGAGGAGCACCACTTTCTCAAACGGTTGTACAGTTGTACTTGTACAGCAATCCGGTTTCAAATTGTGAGTTTTATCAGAGAAGACAACTGTGAAGTTCCAAGCCGTCAGCAACGCTCGACGAAAAAGCCAAAGAATGACATGAGAGCAAGAGAAGAAAGAGACCAGGGAGCCGACAAGAGATGGAACAGAAGGTCACCTGAGGTTGAAGACCAAAGCTACCTGATATGTCAAGCCATCTTCAGAGAGAAGGGATATGAGCCATGGGAGAATGATCTAGCAGTGACTATATATTTGCAACGTTTTGGTAGCTAGTTCAGTAATCAACGTTACACTCAGAACTGTTTTTAAGATCAACAAAGTAACAAACTTCGTGTGGTTTACCTTTAACCCCTAAATCAAGGAAAAACCACTAACTGAAGAAAATCTTGGAATTCATTCAGGATCTCACCAGAGCCGATTCGAATTCCTATTTCTCACGATCTGTCTAAATAACCACACACGTCTGCATGACCACGGACCCTCGATTTGTGAAGGATTTTCTACATGACGACCCGCATGGATTCTAAAATATATAGTACAGTGAAGCGTATTTGGAGATCACCAAGCGATCTCGGGCTTCTTCTTGCTGAACATGAAGGTGAAAGCCTCCTTGACAGGAAAGGTCCTGTCACCCTTGATATCGCCTCCCCTCTTGTTCTGATATCCTGGATAGTCCTCTTTCCGGAACTCCTCCATCCCAATCAGAGCGAGACCCGCCTCGTCTGCTAATTTCACTATATCCCACTTTTTGTATGACTTGTCGTTCCTGTGTACTACATGTATCTCCCCATCATCATTGATCCGCACTCTCGAGCTTAGGAAGAATCCCTTCATCAGATGTTTGTGCTTCCTGCATGCAAGGGAAATATTCATTATAGTCCCCCTCGATACTAAACCCTAAACTCCTCTTAATATATAAACAACTATACAACGATTGGTCAGGAGGAAAATTCGTGTCGGGGGTAACTTGGTAAACATATTCACTGTATGAGGTCTGAATTATTTTTTTTTATTAAGTACCGTAGATAAGCCGCCTCTTGAAGAGGCGGCTTCGGTTAAGTAAGAGCCACCTCTTCAAGAGGTGGCTTTAGACCAAAGCCGCCTCTTGAAGAGGCGGTTCTCAACAAAAGCCACCTCTTGAAGAGGCGGCTTTACGCCAGACCTTAAAAAATGGGGGGGAAGCAGCAGCTCTGCTGTGCTAGCAGAGCTGCTGCTTCCCCCCCCCCTTTTTTAAGGAATTGATACGTTGGTGAAGTGAACGTCATGCACTTCGCCAACGTATCAATGCGCCAACGTATCAATTCCTTAAAAAAAGGGGGGGAAGCAGCATCTCTGCTAGCACAGCAGAGCTGCTGCTGCCCCCCCCCCTTTTTTTAAGGTTCTGGCGTAAAGCCGCCTCTAAAAGGCGGCTTTTGTTGAGAACCGCCTCTTCAAGAGGCGGCTTTGGTCTAAAGCCGCCTCTTGAAGAGGCGGCTCTTACTTAACCGAAGCCGCCTCTTCAAGAGACGGCTTATCTACGGTACTTAATAAAAAATAATTCAGACCGCATACAGTGAATATGTTTACCAAGTTAACCCCACACGAATTTTCCTCTTAGTCTCCAGTGATCGATAATATGCACTAACTTGATAAGAACCGCATGGCCTTCGCAGAGACCGATCTCGTGACCAGCGTGTGGAAAGTTGAATACGATCCTATCGAACTTCGATTTCTTGCCCAACCTATAGTCCTGATGCATGAAATGCACGTCCACTTCATGCAGAACCACTCCCATCAGCCTCCTCACCTCCTTCACATGAGCAGTCGACATACAGTGCCGCTCTGCCAACTCCTCTGTTGAACAACTTTTCATGATCAACAACTGAAGCTAAAACATGAACACGTGAATTATTACATGTTATGTGCATAGCTTATATACACACATACCTTTGGAGAGGAGGGTGGTGGCGAGGATGTTCCTACCAGAACGGAAAGACCTGGCTAAGCACGCAGCGAAGGAGAAGTCGCCCTCTCCAACGAGTAAGATCTTGTGATCCACACAGTAGTGCTTCACCCATGTTTTCTTCTTTTTCTTCCCCATCACTGCACAGACAATACCTTCAACGGACAGTGTGCCTTGGGCTACTTGTTAAAAGGAAGCGCATGGGTCGTGGTATATATAGAAACAGAACATTTCTTAGATAATCCAAGTCTTTTGGGTTACTTTAGATAGCGTTCCAAGGTCTTATTTGGTTGGAATCCCCTTGCATGTGTTGTAGCAAATGTCTGGTGATATGCGTGCTTATATTTTAAAGGATCCGTCGGACCTCCGAAATTATCCGACTTCTATTAAAAAATGTCGGTGGACTGTGGAGTTTTTTGACGGCTTGTTCTCGAGGGAGATGTCAGAAAATCGAGATTTATTTGATGGTTAACGTTGGAGATAATAGAAGCCAGACAGTCGTACTCGTACGGGGAAGTCCAAAAGTCCAAGAGAAGAACAGTATATCTTGGAGAAAATATAGAACAATAGTAGTAAATAGAAATTCTCGGAATCTATTTCAAATCGAAACTTCTACTATGACATTGAATAGGGGAAATAGGAAATTTCAAAATTTAAGCGGAAGAACGGATCTTAATTAGTCCGCATTGGAAAGTTCAGATTTGGCTTTGATA
>JAZKJV010006257.1:0-71546 GCA_037367405.1 Ottelia alismoides | reverse complement strand
TCCATTGCATCATAGTCCAAAGGAGGTAATGATGAATGGCGATGCGATGGTCCAAGCTCGCTTTGTGGCCTCTCTCTAATCGATGCAGGTGGAGTTTGTTGTATTCTCTCAGACTCGGTTCAGCATTAGGAGTTTGATATTCCACTCCCGAGGCATGTACGTCCTCGACATGGGGATGTGCTCGTCCTCCTCATGTTTTGCGTATACGTCCATTCCTGTACCACATCCATATCTCTGTGAAGATGTACCCTCAGTCGATCTTCCCTCCTCACCCTCTTCATCTTCATGGAGTCCATCCCTGAAATGTCGCTGGATAGAGTCATCGAGAAGTCATCAAGTGTCTGTCACCAATCGGACAACATCCTTGTTAGGTCCCACAAGGTGAACAATCTCATCTAATCGTGTTACCTACAAAATGAAAAATATGACAATCTCCACTAAAGAAAAATGAGACGTTCTCAACAGAATTGGCGCTAACATATCACCATATCGAGCACGCATCCATGTCTACCTATAAATCGATGTGTGATGCGGTTGTGCCACGCCATATAATCCCCAAATGCGTCTTCACCTCCATGGCCAATTGGTGTGGTAGACAACACATACATCGATTGTTCCACATCTTCACATCGTTTGCATGGAACTGTACCCAATCGACGGATGTCTTCCCTCGAAGATCAATGCTGTGAAGATGCGCAGATGTGTCACACTGGCCTGAGATCTCCTGGACCGCACCGAGTTGGCGTAGGACTATGTTGGGCACATACAACTCCACGATACAGAAATGACTCAATGAGTACCCTAGCAGTGTATAGATCCTGGCCATCTAGGCAATATGGAGGGAGAGAACTCATGATCTCAGCGGTGTATGGTTCCCATATAACCTGTCACATAAGTAGTGTCACAAAAAAGTAAATAAGATAGTAAATGCTAGTTAATTGGTTACCTAATCAGGAGTCTAAAGATGAAATGCATCCCTATAAGGTCGTACAACATGGTAGGCTCAGATGTGACGTCAAACTCTGCACTCCAGCGATAACGTAGTGGAGGCAGGCTGGAGAGTCAGTTGATGATCTCTTTCCGCTACCGTGCCACAGCGGATGTCTATATACCACATGCGCGATGTGAGGAAATCGCTCCCAGGCCCATAGCTGTAGGAGGATAAGCGAGCCTCCAATCTCCACTGCGTCCGCCCTCAATGCCACACCCATGTTTCTGTATAGGTAAGCTAAACACGTAGATCCTCGCCTATAAGCTCCGCATGCCTCTAAGTCCTCCAAAAGTGGTAAGTAAATCAAGGACACCTCGTTTCCTGACTTGTCAGGAAAAATAATCCCTCCAATCAACTGCAAAGTGTAAGATCGTGCATGTCTGATGACCATATATGTATCTGCATCTGCAGGGAGTTCAGAGATTGCTCTCGAAACCATGTCATCCGTAGGTGAGCACCATCAATATCCAGCCTATGTGGTCGCACACATAGCAGTCTCCCACAAAGATCCACCCATCTTGGCGAAGTAGTCTGTACAATCATGGCATGCCCGTCTATCTTCAAACCCAACAAGAATGCAACATCTTGGAGAGTAATGGTCATCTCCACATGACGCATATGGAAAGTATGTGTCTCCGATGCCCATCTCTCTACCAATGCAGTCACCAAATGACAATCCAAGGAAATAAACTGTATCTGTAGCACTCCAAAAAAATCCCCACGTGCTCCACCAATCTTTCATCTAACTATGACCGATGTAGTGTACCTTCGCGTCTGCTAAAATGTAGCCACCTAGACATCTGCAAAGCCACAATGGAAAAAAGTTAGTATGGCAAAGGTTAAGATCATACATTTAAAAGTCCTCCAATACTTACATCCCCCAACAAGCAACACGTGAACGGTGCCCGCGCTGATGGCGAAGAACTGAACGATCAATTGGGCCCGGCTCCATCTGCATTAAAATATCCAAGGATAAGTACAAAAAAGGTATAAAAGTAGTCAAAAAGTTATAACATTCACAGAAACTAACATGTAAATTTTGATTTGGACACTTCCTCCTATTGTGATCTTCCTCCTGTATAGATCACACTTATTTGTATTATTAGAATGTCGTTGATTTTTGATATTACGACCTTGTAAGTGACATGATTCACACGATTAGGACCAATCGACTCCCTCATATCCATCTCATTGTGGATCCTTTTAGAATTTGGTCTACCCTTTGTCATTAGTCTAGTTGGATTGGGGATTACAATATCATGTTGAAAATTTGACCACTTGTCTTTATCATCAATTGGGTAGAAAATACTATCGTAAATTTCTTTTCGAACACTCCATAAGTAAAATGGACCCACGTACTCTTTCATGTCCACATTCAAATGTGACATGACAACACAAGCATGGGAGCAAGGAATCATGTGTATCTGTTATTTTTGACGTGTAAGAAAGTCACTAAGTAGGACTATATACTTCTTCCCTCCTTTTAAACCAAACTGTGCTAATCATTCCCCCGTGATGACCTCGTAAAGATGGAGTGGAGCACCCCTTATACAGGTAATGCAATGACTGTTGCTACGGTCCACCCATGCTTTCAACTTATTCGTGGCAAATTTGTGAAGCAGTCACCTCGAGAAATCATAGCTAATGCCTCGGTATGTCGTTCGTAAAAGTAACTAATACAATTTTAATAGGTTTTCTGCACTAAGGTGGCAACTGACAAACACCTTTCATCTTTCAAAACAGCATCATAGCTCTCGAAAAAATTTAGTAGCGGTATAGCTGAATCGGTATCCACCATCGAACGCTATGGTCCACTCTCCTTCAGGCAACCGTGTGTATCAAACAATTTGGAGCATCTTCATTCCATTTTTTCAACTTGTACATGTAAATCTGCCACTTGGAATGAGAGTACACACTACCGGCTTGCTTGACCATTTTCTTCATCATTTGATTCTTGTGAATGTCATTGAAGTTGTTCGCAGCGTGACGTAAGCAAAACCACCACACATATGGAGGATGAAATTATAGAGCATCATCGCGTAGGGCCTGCACAAATACCAGCTACACAATCAAATAACAAACATATGGGTCATGGACGATCCCTAAAAACATGAAATCGCAACCTCTCCAAGAACCATGCCCAACTAGGTTCATCCTCTCCGTTCACAAATACAAAAGTTAGGGGAACAATATGATTGACAGCAACACATACACATGCAATAAGAATCTTCTATTTGTACCTTTCGTACATGTGGGTCCCATCAACACTAACCCAAGCTTGCAGTGCCTAAAGGCATTGATACAAGGTCCAAAATTCCAGAAGGCCCTCTCGAACACTAAATCAGTCTCGACAGCAGTAGTGTCCAAATATGTAACAATACCTGTAACGGAAGTTTCAAATGCTATAAATAAGTATGGCAATTCATTATACGACTTGGCCCAGTCCCCGTAGACGATCTCTATTCCTTTGCATCTATCATCCCAGACTCTTCTGTGACTGACCATGTAGCCATAATCCTCGAAAACCATGCCCTGCAAAACTGCAACTCTTACAGATGAAAAAAATTATCTGGTTGAGAAACTTCTGGTCCATGAAATTGCAATCAAGTTGAGGATGATCTTGATTAGCTACTCGATGCAAACAAGTGTGGGGTGCATCCACCTTAGAAATCACAAATTGTTCGTCTAATGGTCGCTTGTGATCTCGCAAACGTCAGTTACAACCTCTCTCTTTCTCGATGTTGTACATGTGGGTCCCATCAATACTAACCCAAGCTTGCAATGCCTAAAGGCGTTGATACAAGGTCCAAAATTCCAGAAGGCCCTCTCGAACACTAAATCAGTCTCGACAGCAGTAGTATCCAAATATGTAACAATACCTGTAACGGAAGTTTCAAATGCTATAAATAAGTATGGCAATTCATTATAGGACTTGGCCCAGTCCCCGTAGATGATCTCTATTCCTTTGCATCTATCATCCCAGACTCTTCTGTGACTGACCATGTAGCCATAATACTCGAAAACCATGCCCTGCAAAACTGCAACTCTTATAGATGAAAAAAATTATCTGGTTGAGAAACTTCTGGTCCATGAAATTGCAATCAAGTTGAGGATGATCTTGATTAGCTACTCGATGCAAACAAGTGTGGGGTGCATCCACCTTAGAAATCACAAATTGTTCGTCTAATGGTCGCTTGTGATCTCGCAAACGTCAGTTACAACCTCTCTCTTTCTCGATGTTGTAGACAACCCAAACCGACTTATCTGACTTGTGCACACGAAAATTGTAATGTCCCTTTGTATGAAATATCTTCACGGAGTAGATCAAGTCAGCCTTCAACTTAAAGGTCATCCCGTTCCTCAGCTCCTCTACAAGACTAAGACCCTCTCCAGCATCGAAGGCATCCTCATCATTTCTTATATAGCCATCACCACCGCGGATATTATAGAATAGTATATCAGACACAATGTGTGCCTCAGATTCCTCATCATTCTCCATTTCATCTTCCGTGTCATTCAATTCCAAGTCTTCATAAGTGCTCACCCGATCAATTTCCTGAGTAATTGTGTCATTCATATCAAACGTGGAAACACCATGAGCTCGAGTTAAAGGTGAAGAGGCTCGGGTGACTTTCGGTGATGACTCCTCTTAATGGGTTACATACAAACTGGACGGTATGATGAACCCATCATTCCTGCATACTCAACAACATCTTGTATGGCATTATCGTACTCAATATTCGTCAAATAACTATTGTTGTTCTCCTCCATTTTATGAAATAATTTCAATTCACCGCAATATATAAGTTTGAGCCAAAATAACGACACGATCTTTCCCAACAAGATATCAAACTTCATGTTCGGAACTAACTTCAACGGTTTCATGCGATCACCTTGATAAGTTGTGTCCTTCTCAAAATTTACAATCGCTCCTCTGAAGTGACAAAAGCACAAAATATCCATGGACATCCTGTAACGTCTCGGGCTTAGGTTCCCGGTTCGTTAACGGAGCATTACTGGCCCTAACAACCTCTTGGATCGGGTCCATACGGACCCGATTAACCACCCCCAAAATGCTTAAGCCGGGTTGTTCGGTAGTAAGCTCCTCACTATTTATCCCACCCGGAAATTTTTGTTTTCCACGATATGGGACTTTTGTTTGGGTTTTTACAACCTCCCCCACTTATATTCGCAACGTCCTCGTTGCAACATGGCACATCACTTCTTCCCAGTGACAGTGGCGGCTGCACGCTTTGGGTAGCCATTTCCTCCAACCTCTTCTAGGGGCGGCTCCACCTCCCGGGTAGTCCTTTCCACTATCAGAGGGCGTTCGGCTCTGATACCATTTGTAATGTCCCGGGCTTAGGTCCCCGGTCCGTTAACGGAGCATTACTGGCCCTAAGAACCTCTTGGGATCGGGTCCATACGGACCCAATTAACCACCCCAAAATGCTTAAGCCGGGTTGTTCGGTAGTAAGCTCCTCACTATTTATCCCACCCGGAAATTTTTGTTTTCCACGATATGGGACTTTTGTTTGGGGTTTTTACACATCCTATATGTATCGAGAGACGAACACATCATATACAATCTCAAACTAGGGTTACTAATATGGATTAAGAGCTCACCTTATGTCACTGTTGAAGAACCCGATGATGGGTGAGGATGACCTATATAGCGGAGGCGTGGACGGAGGGGGATTCGTCGAATGGATGAGGCGACGACGGTGGAGGAGGCGTCGGGGCGATCAGAGCTGGGAAATGGATGTTGTTGGAGGGAAGTGCGGGTGGGGGACGGAGAGGGCCACGCATTCTGTTTAGTATTGAACGAAAGCCACCTTTTAGACATGCGGCTTTTGAGAGCCATCTCTTCATGAGGGGACTTTCTCAAAGTAAAAGCCATCTTTTCAAGAGGCGAATATCTTATGGTACTTAACAGAAAAAAAGAAACTTCGTCCTATAGGACGAATATGAATCCAAAAGGGCAGTACTTGCGAATTTTACTCTATCCATTACATTTTGCACCTAAAAATATTTCACTAAACCTCTTAACCTGAGATTTTCCATTTCCGTCTCTCCATGGGGGCATCACATGCTGCCGCATAAGCACGCGAGTATAAATGTACTCCGACGGCTTCTCCATCCTACGACGGCAATCCCTCGCCCTCGTCGGCATCGATCTCGCATGCCCTAATGACCTCCTTTCTATTTGACCCAAGAATTCATGTTTATAAAAAAAAAGTCGAGAAGCATACTCTACCATTTGAATTTTTGAAAATTGCATGCAATAATTTTTTGGGTACCATCCGTCATGGAAAGGTCGATACTCTACATAGACATTACATGTCATGTGATCATGTGTATTACTCATGTGAGAAGCGTCTTGTCGATGTGATTCCAATGAGCTTAAGAACACGTGATTTCGATTGACATTAGCATAAGCTATATATTTTTAAGCACGTAGGAATAATTGAAAATCAAGAAAATGTGACATAGTTGATTCATAAGTTGTAACACTATGATTGGACCGATTTGAATCAAGTCAAAATGTTCACTATACGAAAATTGATTTAAGATAACGAATAATTTGATTATTTATTGGTGAATCTTACGATGTTAAATCCATACTAACGCATATCATTCATTGTGAAATTAACTTTTCTTGTAGCAAGGGATGTCATATTTGTTACTAAATATTAATATAGCAATGATTTATCCATTAATTTGTTTGTTAAAAATGTATTAATCATTGTTAAATTAACAACAACTGGAATAGAAAGTCAACTGGTAATCATTACATAAGCATAATATTGAATTAATCAATATGATGTTCAGTTTTGATGGGTCTGGATATTGAAACCTATATATGTGTTGATTTCCAGGATTTCGGTTGAAATCTCGCGAGATATCGGTGAGATATCGGCCAATCTCAAGATATCGTCCAAAATAGCAAATCTTGAATTACAAAATCTCTGTTTTGGCGAGATAGACTGAAATTTTGGTTGAAATCTTTTCAATTCACCCCATTTTCTACTGCATGTTGCTGGGACACTTCCTTCATGGTTCTCCAAACCCATATTCCACACATTTCTTTAATGAAGCCAAAATTGGTCAAATCTTCATAAATTTCTTCAAATTTTTTTAGGAGTTGTGTTCCTAAAATGTTGATCTCGCTTAATGTGGTATTTTTTTGGAAGATTTTGAATATCTAGCTTGATTTTTGGAGATCAAAATTAGGAACTTTATATTTTAATATGCAATAAGGATGAGCTATGAATGTATTTACTCAGATCTCGTGTATAACATGTAGTAAAGTATACTTTGTAGATAATTTATGATATCTATGGAAGAGAAAATTAAGGCAATTGTATTTTGATATGGAATAATGATGAGTTGTTCAAGGATAAACTCGGATCTTAAGTTTCAGACGTAGAAAACATGACTCGATTTTTTTTATAAATGAAATTTAAAAATTAAGTAATTCTGAAAATCAAACCTTAGATCTATGCACTATTTTATATGTTTTTGCCTCTAGTATTTTTTCTCTCGAAAATGGTCTCTTAATTGCTAGATCTAAGACCCTAACATAGAGCTAAGGTGTTTTTTCTTAAAATCAGAATATTAAGAGTATATTTTCAATTTTAACCACAAAGTATTTACGAATTTGTGTGTATTAAGTGTTAGAAAAATGTTAGAAACATTAAACATATATTAATTTTGAAAATTAAAATATAAAATAATTAGTAAATACTTAATTATTCAAATTGTATGGCTCATTAACGACATGCAATTTCCTTGTAGGTTTTGGTGATCATTATCATGGCACATTCCAAATCAGAATCTAATAGTTCTGAGGATCATAGAGACGATTTCAGTGGGGGCATTGGTTGGAGGTATGCCTCCGCTCCTGATGGCAACAGAGCCAAACCACAATGCAATTTTTGTGGGAAGAAGTTAAGAGGAGGAGGATCACGAGGATGAAACAACATCTTGTTGGCAAGAATAAGAATGTTGCAAAGTGTGCGCGTTGTCCAAAAGATGTAAGGGACAAGGTGAAGGACGGATTGGACGAGAAGAATGACAGGGATATAGAGAGGGTAATGAGTGATGAACAATTCAAAGATTTCATATTTGATAAATAATTCAATATCCTCTCAAATTCAGACAACGATGACTTTGTCTACCTAACTGACATTCAGACTACATCAGAGAGGAGTGCATACAAGAGGGCAACAAAAGAGTCAATGAGGAGCGAATTCAAGAGGAGAGAACTTGGTGATGCATGAGACAGATTCTATGTTGTAGGTGAAAATGGCCGTGGTTCTGGAGGTGCATTAGTATCATAACCCACCAAAAAACACAAGGGGAAGGGAATTGATCCCTTCTTGATGAGGAGAGGATCCATGCAATACAAGGAAAGAAAGGATCTGACGCAGAAGACATTGAGGGCATGTTCACCAATGCATGAGAAAGAGTGGGAAAGACCATCAACAAGACTGTCTTTGGGGAGACATTGCTAGCGGGTCATTTTTGCAAGATGCCATTGATGAGATAACTGCAGAAGGAATGGGAGTGAAGGTTCCCACATCCTACGAGATAATGAACAAATATCTCAAGATGAAGAAGGAGGAGAAGAATGAGTACATCACCAAGATGAGTATGAGATCGCCAGAGTACATGGTAACGTTGATGTGCGATGGGTGGATGAGCTACACGAGGAAGCAAATCATCAACTTCTTTGTTTACTACGATGTGAAGGTCATTTTTTTGAAATGTGTTGATGCATATGAACATGTGAAGGACACAAGTACCTGCTGAAGTTAATAAAGGACATCATCAAAGATGTTGGAAAAGAAATCATTGTTCAGATTGTCACGAATAATGGTAGCAACTTCAAGAAAGCACGTGAAATAATAATGAAGTCTAGCAGCTACGGGATTTTTTGGATAGTGTGCTACACATTGTATTGATTTAATTTTAAAGGACTTCTGCAAGAGGAAGCTCATCTTAAGGGTGGTGGAGCAAGCACGGATGATCACTACATTCATTTAAAACAATTCCAAAGTATTGACTTTGATGAGACAGATGTGCAAAGGTGAGCTAGTGAGGCCTGGAATTACACCCCTTGCAACCAATTTTATAGCATTGCAAAGCCTTAAACAACACAAGACATGATTGAAGATCATGTGTTGCCAAGGTGAATGGTTTGAGATGCCTGGAGACATTGATCAATGATCTTCACTTTTGGGATGGCGTGACTTGGGTCACAAAGATCATGGATCTAGTTGTTTTTGCATTGCGGATCGTAGACGGCGACAAGAAGCCCACCATTGGAGTGATCTACGAGGTAATGTGATGCATGAGAGAGAAGGTCAAAGAATAAGTAAGAAAAAGATTCAAAGCATGGTTGGACATCATACTTCAGGGATGCCTTGAGTTCCTTCGGTAGAATTATTGTGGTAAATGGATGGGGTAGTACTCTTACTGGTAAGTGATGAATCTGTGATTCATCACTTCAAAAGTCAAAAATAGAGCCTTGTTCCCGAGCAAATAGAGGCATATTTTCCTTTATATTGCATAAATAACATTCATGCATACATCCATAATTCATACATTTTAGTAGTCCATTTACATTTAAATAAGAAGCCAAAAATCCCTTGTAAAATACCCATGTACTAAAATAACCTCTTCTCTATAATATGTATTCCTCAGTTAATAATATAGGGAAGAATGCCAAAAATCCCCCTTGTAAAATAGTCAATAAAGCACTAGAATTCCTGTACACTAAAATGCACATAAAGCCCTCATACAAACTCCGAATTAGGTCTACTTACTCTTAGAATACTACACATTAAAAGACCTTTAAAATGAGACTAATTTCATTGAATTTGGAGCTCATATGAGAAAGTTGGGTTTTTGGGCCACTTTGTATACTACATAGGTGTATAATTGTATCTTTGTATTTATATATCATATTTGACCACATCTCCGTCTTTGGTCAACATGAAACTTGTAGATCTCATCGAGATCTACAACTTTCATGTTTTGAGTTTTTCCAAATTCGGCCCCTTCTTCTCTCTACACGTGTATTTTCCTCCAGCCACTCATAGCAGGCCACGTGGCGCCCTCTGGTTGCGCCACGCGGCCCGCTTCCCCTCGCCTCATCCGCCTCATCTTCCAACCGTTGGATCCTCTTTCAGATCCAACGGCCCAGCTCTTCCCACGCACGCCTAAAGCCTGGACCATCAGATCATCTCCGGCCTTAATCCACGCCGCACGTTCGCGCTCTCACCAGAACACGCCACATGGCGCTTTAAAGACCGCTCGATCGCATCCACGATCCTCTGATCTCAGCCACCTCTCCTTCCAGCGAGTCTCGGCCCTTCGATCAGCTCCATCTCCTCATCCAGGCCACCCGCTCGCGCTTCGTCCGCATCTCGCCACGTGGCTCCACCGCAGCCCATCATCTACGCGCCCCGATCTAATCCTACCCGCCCGCCACGCTTCGATCACCACCGTTGGATCACAAGATTCAACGGTGAATACCTCGTCTCCTACCTCTGGGCGCCCTTCTCTCCCACGTCCCTTGCCTTGCAGGAGGGGCGCCCCCTTTCTATTTCCGGCTGCACGTCAGCCACCATCTACGTCAGCCAACACTCCCACGATGAGCCCCACTTATCCCTCACCCTCGCCAGCTCCCTCACGCTCCACCACCTCCACCAGAGTCGCCCCACGTCGACCACCTACCTCGCCTCGTCACCAGCCAACCCACCACCTTCAACCTATAAATACGCCACCACCGGCAACCTTCACCCCCATCCGCCACTCCAGAGAGCTTCCTTGAGCTCAGACCTTCCCATTGGTGACAGCAATTCGACGCGTCTTCGAGCGACGAAGGGTATCAGCTCCGGCGAGATCCACGGCAGCTCCGCCGTGTCGCAGCGACTCCCACGAGCAGCTGCACGAGTTCGGGCGATCACCGGCCCTCGAGCGACGACCTGGACCTCAAGCAGGAGGTCCAATCCCCAGGTGAAATCCTACATTTCCTCTCCAATCGTTTCTTGTTTTTTTATTTCTGATTTCTCCGACTTTATTCGCCGTCACCGGTCACTCTCTCGCTTCCCTTTCATCTCGCTGAGCTTCGCGTCGAAGCTCTCATCCTCGCGACACCATTCACGACCTCCGACGACACACCTCGCAACATTCCGATCACCAGCTCCGCCATTTGGCCGGAGCTCCATCGCCCGACCGCCCCCCCCCCCCTTCGCCTTAGGCCTCGCCGACTACCTTCACCTCTCCACACAAGCACGCACGAGCTTCGGCTAGTCTCTGACCCTTGCAGGTACTTCATTTGTCACTGATCGGAGCTTCATCGGAGACGACTTCGAGCTTCGTCGTCAGCAACTCCCGACGGCCCTCTCTCACTTCTGAGGCCACCAGAACCTTCATCGACCATCCGCGCAGCTTCTGGGATATCTCCGACAAGTCGGAGAGCGTCAGCGCCTCGAGGAAGGACGGGCGGAGCTACAGCACCTTCGCCGGAGCCCCGCCTTCTCCTCCGCAGGTGGCGGAGGATCGTCGGAGCAGAAGAGCAGCTGCCGTTCGATCACATCGATCGAACGGCCCCCACATCGCCACGCGTCACCTCACCGCAGCAGCTTCCAACCGTCGATCGTGCCTCTGATCCAGCGGTCCTCAGCGAGCCACGTCGCCGTCTTCTTCGAGCCCAGAGACCGTGGATCATCATCGATCCAAAGGCCCGAGGTTAGGCCTCGTGTCCGCACCGACACCCCTTGGATCAATCTCGATCCGAGGGCCTTCATTACGCCACGTAGCCCAGTCGCCCGAACCTCTTCTCCGAGCCTAGGTTCGGGTCGCACGAACCTCACTCCAGACCTCCAGAGCGCCCGAGCCTAGATCCGAGCCTCCGCAGCCATCCGAGCCTAGGCCGCCCACGTGAGGAGCACGTGCGGCCTGGGTAATTTACACAGAGGCTCCTGGAGCTTTCCATATTTGCAAAGAGGTCCCTGTGAAGCTGAGCCCACGTGAGGAGCACGTGCCCTGTGGAGAATTTGCATTCAAGTCCCCAGCATTATAGGTAATTGCATTTTAGTCCCTGTCAGCATATTTGCTTATTTTATTATTATTTTTCTGTATTGCATTTACACCCCTGTGTTTGCACGCATCCCTAGGTTGCATTTTACATCATTTTGCAAATCTAAAAATTGCATTTTGTTGAGAATTTTGTCCTCTGACTATTGGGCCACGTGTCATATTTTTGTAATTTCAGTTGAATTATTAATGAATTGATTGGTTAATTTTTGACATATTTTGCCCAGTGACACCTTTTGATTTATTGTTAATTCTCTGTGCTTCCAAAAATCATCAAAAATTCACAGTAGCTTAAGGATAAGATTCTTAACATACCATAAAAATTTCATGTCATTTGCACGCACATCGAGGCCTAAATAAATTGTTGAATGATTTTCTTAATTTAATTTTAATTAATTCATTTCACAGTGAAATTAAGATCTGTCAATTTTCCTAGGTCCCTTATCATTAGAGCTATCTAGGATAATTTTAGATCTTGAAAACATTGTGGTTTGATATTTATTAAAAATTAAATATTGAAAATCACCCTGTCTGCTCATTTAATTCACAGTAAATTTATTCAGTGTCGAAAAATTCCAAAAAAATTAGTGTAGGTCATTTTCATCATCATTAACCATCTGGCCAATTTTCATAATTTTTGGACTTCATTTGATATATTAATTAAATTGAAACGTTAAATTGGCTTGCATTTTCCGCATAAGTCTGCATAAAAAGTAAGAAAAAAGACCAAAAAAAATTACTCCTCGAAAATCAACACTTGGACACTTGCTAAAATTCACCTAAGGAGACAGATGCCTCCCTGAGATCGACCTTGGACTCCACCAAGTAAAAAAATTATTTGCCGCTTAAAATTAACTTAACATTAATTGATAAGTGGTTTTTGACTAGCCTCTCGTATCCGACTGCAACGAACTATTAATTAATTTGGACATTAATTTGACCGAGTTAACTAAGGGTGCGGGGCGGTTATCAAAATGGTGCCGTTGCCGGGGAGGCACGGCTTAGGTTAAGTTTTGGTGAAATTTTGAGTGCTTGGTTTTCTTTCCCCGGGTAGTCTGACCCCCGGTTTTTCTTGTGAATATTTCTCTGTCTTTAAAATTTTTTGCATTTTTTGTGTCGTTCTTTATCTGACCTCAACTCGCTTTTGTGCGAGGGACACCGGAGTCGAAGACGCTTCGAGGAACCAGCATTCGAATTGATTTGAGTGATTTGAGAGAACCTGTAATTCATTCATTTCCACATTTTTCGCATCTTTTCCAGCGGTTCCCGTTCGGGTTCTCGCGTGTGTAAAAATAGTGGAATCGTGTCCCCGTGTGCTGTGTGGTTGAATTGTAACTTAGCTTGCACTAGCGGCTCCTCGAGCCAATCTAGGAATTGTTTGTGCTCGTAATCATTAGGACCACAAAAATCACTTAAAAGACGCACTTAGACCGCAGTACTTAGCCAAATTAAACTGTTCTTCACGCTAATAGAACTGCCTGTCTAGGAGCGGCTTTCATCGCCTGCATTTGCATGTAGATAAAATTTCAATTCTGTTCCGCATCCTGCATAAAAGCGAAGGGATCACTGTAAGTCTCCTGAACTCAGCATAACATCATTGTTTTATCGTGCATCGGCTTTTCTCGATTTCTCCCTCTGATTTTCACATTTAATTAACGGAAATTGGGACTGTCCGATAGGTGTGCTGTGTGGTGGACTTAATCAGTGATAACTTAACTTAAAATCGGGACTGCTAAACAGTATTGACAAAAAAAGAGAATAAAATTTGAAAATTGTTTGCGGGAGATTAATCCCCGACCCTGTTTTCAGGCTGAGTGAGGGTACTTGAGTGTGTGTGAACACCTTAAGGCAGAGCCCAAATCCCCGCCTTCCATATCACGAGCCAACTGATCTTAGCAAATATCACGAGTGGGATACTTTTAAGCTCATTGACAAGTACCAAGTAGCCTCCGCCTTCGCGGGTAGATAGGGGCGAACCAGCGGTACTCTGCGACAAGGCCTAGCTTTGTCAGCCTCCGCCTGCTTGCAGGTAGATAGGGGCACGTCATTGAGTCTCCACTCCGGATAGGAGCGCAGAAAGGGAGGATCGGCAGTATCTTAGGCGACAGGATAAACAGGGAAGACGCATCCGGCTCTAAGCCGACTTCCCTATATGCTGCGTAATCCTTGCTATCTTGTTTGAAAAATCACACTTAAAAATTACAAGATTAATCGGACTCGATTTCGAGTCCTTCGCAGGTGTTGAGTGTGAACTCAGGGTTTTGGATTGATTTTGCTTGCTTCAGGTAGGGGTAAAACCCTATCTTCTTCTCATCACATCAAGATGAGTAATTGGGGAGATCTCGACGCATTATTCACCGATCTCTCTATGAGTCCCCCAAGTGACTCGTCTTTATCAGCCCAAGCGCACCTTGGACCACCCAGGACTCATGACCCTCTTGAGTCTTGGTTCCCTCATACTCAGGGTGGTCACTCTCCAACCAACCCTTTCATCTCCTCCGAGATTATCGAGGAAAATCATCGCCTCCGTAATCCTTTCCTTGAGTTATCCTCTGACATCGACCTTACTTTCCCCCCAGGACTGGAGGACGAGATGCCGCCAAAAGTACCACCAGATGAGGAACAAATAAAATAGATTCTTGCTCGCCTCGCTGAAGCCGAACAGAAGAATGCAGATCTCACGGCGCGGGTGGGACAGATCATAGTAGCAGAAGGAATCAACCGACCAATGGTTGATACCTATAACCCGGCGGAGAACGAGATTCAGAACTGGTTGGCACCTGCAGTTCCCGCCCAGGCATTTGAGCTGAAGCCCCACTTCCTTAGTCTGCTTCCGAAGTTCAACGGAAACCTTAATGAAGAACCATACACTTTCCTCCGTGACTTCGAGTTGGTGTGCAACAATCTTAGCCATCCCAATGTTGGCCAAGATTATATTCGGCTGAAGGCCACCCCTTTTGCCTTAGGTGATAAGGCGGCTCATTGGTTGAAAAACTTAGGGGTGGTATGCAATACCTGGATGCAGTTCAAGGACCTATTCTTGAAAAAGTTCTACCCTCTCAGTAGGACAAACCAGACGAGAACAAAGATCGCCAGCTTCGCCCAAGGACCTAGTGAACCTTTCCATGATGCTTGGGATAGGTTCAATGATTTAGTACAGAAATGCCCCTGCCACGACATTTCAAAGGCGATCTTAGTCCAGACCTTGATCTGTGGTCTAACCCCAGAAATGCAGGGGTTAGTCAGTGCCACCTGTAGAGGAAGCTATCTGAACAAAAATGAGCATGCTGTATGGAAGATCCCAGAGCAGATGGCGAAAACCGGCAGGTCTCAGGCCATAAGGGCCTATTAATTGTCTCCCTCAATCCTATCCAATGAGACAGCTCGAAGGACTGTAGCAGATCTGACTGAAGACCTCATCCCCAGCATGGGGATGATTGCCGACAAGCTTACCATGGTCGAGCAGATCCACAAGAGAGTCGCGGAGATGGAGTCTCTTTCGAGCCTTCCAAAGAAAGTGGAGGAACTCTCTGAAAAGGTAGCTAAGATCAAGCTACCTGCCCCTTCTGCACCACCTGTACCTGTACATCGAGTCCATCTTGTACAGGAACAGGCACCGGGGACTCAGAGCAGCTGGGATCAGACTTATACCCAGCAGAACCATCATGCACCCCCACAAGTGGAAACGGAATACGAGGAGCCTCCGCCAGTATACGAGATCAACGGGCTTTGGTATAGCCGTGACCCGATAGTCCGACAAATCGAGATGGGGAAGGATCAGCCACACCGCCCATCCCCAGTCTACCAAGAAACCAGGCTCGTCGCCGTCCCGCGCTTCCAGTTCAGGCCAGAACAGGGGCACCAGCCGCAGCAGCGCACCTACCAGCAGGGGCCAGCACCGTCCCATCAGCAACAGTATCGGCATGGCCAGCAGAGCCAATACAGGACGGCATCAACACAGCAGCAAGCCCAGCCCACCGAATTGGAGTCCCTCACCTTGGCGATCCAGACCCTGTCTTATAGGGTCCAACAGATGAAGAATGACTACCTGGACATGAGGACCGACATCAATCGGGTCTCTCGTAACCAGGACCAACAAATGGCGCCAAGGACCCAAATTCCCGCACAGGTTCAGGCTAACCAAAACAGCGTACACCAGGGCCAGAACCGACCTCGAGATCAGGTATATTATTCAGATAATTACTTATCTGAACATGAGATCCTTTCGTACTAATGTAAATCATATGTCCCTCAGGAGCGGAAGGACCGTGACCATACCTGATCGGGCACGGGCGCAGAAGGAAGAGGAGGAGGAGCATCACCACCACCAACACCGGCGGAAGAAGAGGACATCTGAGTCCTCGAAGCAGCAGTCTCGCATTTGCATAGAGTCAGACGACACCGATGAAGAGCCCGCACCTCCATCTGAGGAGGATCGTCCGAAAGAAGCAGAAGAAGCATCACCGGTTTCGCCTCATCATTTTCTTTTTAGTCAGAGTCAGAGTCCGAGTCTGTATCAGAGTCAGAGTCATGTTAAGAACTCAGTTCTCGAAATTAATGAGAAGATTTCAGTTTCCGAACCTGAGTCAATAATCCCTTCCCCCGAGCTCTCAAAGGTGGAAAGAAGAAAAAGAAGAAAATCCAAAAAGATGACCCTGAGATGGCTGAATTCTGCAATAAACACATCAAGGTCACAATCCCTTTTGACAAGTTCGTGGAGATGACTCCTGCATTCCAAAAATACCTTAAGGTGAGATGCACACCTACTAGGGTTAGCAGGAAGACCAAAAGCCGTGTTGAGAAACACGTTCTGTCAGTGGCCACGACTTGTGCAATAAAGAACTCGTTTCCTCGGAAACGAAGAGACATGGGTGCACATTATGTGGTGAGTCATGTTGATGACATCGCGTTTGCACGCACTCTCCTGGACAATGGTTCCTCAATCAATTTGATGCCCACAGCCCTCTATGAGCGGCTTAATCTCGGACCTCTTAGAAAATCTAGAGCTCTTCTACAGTTCGCTGACAAATCAACTAAGAGGTCCCAAGGTGAGTTGAGGAACATTGTAATCAAAGTCGAGGGGCAAGAATACATGGTGGACTTCACTGTCCTGTATATGGAAACCCCTCGTAATTGGAGAGATTCCCAGATCATTCTAGGTAGGCCCTTCCTTAGAACAGCAGGGGCCTTATTTGATTATAAGAATGGGAAGATTCAGTTCCAAACTTCAGGTGGAGATGAGAAACTTGAAATGAAGCAGACAAGATGGCAGAGACCGGATTCCGAATCCAGCACCGAGTACTCTTCTACCGGAACAGACTGTGAGCATGTAGACTTAGTTGGGCCATGGAGACAGAACCCAGCCAGCACCGAGGTGTCCATCTCCTGCGAAGATGATCCAGTGCATGAGTCAGTCTGCGAGATCCTCAGGAACGAGTACAGCTCTGAGCCTGCATCGCCCTACATCTTCGATGACGTAGAGGCCCAGTTGGGCCTGTCAGTCCTTACATCTTTAGGACAATCGGAAGATGAGGATGACGAGTCGGATGAGGCGTTTGCCGATTGTATGGAAACTTTTGACGATCCGACTCCAGAGCCGCACTTGGTGGCAGCTATCACAGAACACGATCCAACCACTTCCAACACTGAACCAGAGCAGATTGAGCCAGATTTCTTAGACGATCACACTATTCCTGAGCTCAAACCCCTACCCACAACCTTGAAATATGCCTTCCTTGCGGGCCAAGACAAGAAATTTCCGGTCATTATCAGTTCGCAATTGACCGAGGAGCAGGAATCTCGCTTGCTAGAGATCCTAGAGAAAAACCGCAAGGCGATAGGCTGGAGCATTTCCGATCTCCACGGGATAAATCCCGCTCTGTGTTCGCACCATATTTACTTGGAGAACGAAGCCAAACCCTCTCGCGAATTCCAACGCCGGTTGAATCCAAATTTACGAGAGGTCGTGAAAAAGGAGATAGAAAAATGGTGCGACGCGGGTTTTATTTACCCAATCTCCGACTCCAAGTGGGTGGCCCCAATCCATGTTGTCCCGAAGAAGTCGGGAATTCAGACGAACACCAACGAGGACGGAGAGGAGATCGTGACGAGAGTGCCCACGTCGTGGTGCGTCTGTGTGGATTACAGACGCCTGAATGCCGCAACAAAGAAGGATCGTTTCCCCTACCGTTCATTGATCAGATTTTAGAAAGATTAGCGGGGAAAGAATTCTTCTACTTCCTAGATGGGTTCTCGGGCTACAGTCAAGTAGCCATAGCTCCGGAGGACCAGGAAAAGACCACGTTTACATGCCCCTTTGGTACCTATGCTTTCAGGCGCATGCCTTTTGGGCTATGCAATGCTCCAGGTACTTTTCAAAGGTGCATGATTGCTGTATTTGCCGAAATGGTCGGCGAATTCCTGGAAGTCTTCATGGATGACTTCTCGGTCCATGGTGATTCTTTCGATTCCTGTCTTAGGAATCTGGACCGAATCCTCAAGAGATGTTGTGCGGTTAATCTGGTGCTCTCCTGGGAGAAAAGTCACTTCATGGTGACGGAGAGCATAGTGTTGGGGAATGTCATCTCCAAGAGAGGAATGGAGGTTAACCCTGCCAAGGTGGATGTGATCAGACGACTCCAGCCACCCACCAACGTAAAGCAGTTGCGGTCGTTCCTCGGGCATGTTGGATTTTATCGGAGGTTCATTAAGGATTTTTCTAAGATTGCCCGACCGCTAACTGAGCTTCTAGGTAAAGACATGGAGTTTATTGTAGATCACAAATGTCTTGAGGCCTTTAAGCTGTTACAAGGAATGATCATGGACGCACCCATACTACAAGCCCCAGATTGGTCCCTACCCTTTGAGATCATGACGGACGCCTCTGATTATGTTGTTGGGGCTGTATTGGGACAAAGAAGAGATGGCATCCCGTTTGTAATTCACTACGCAAGCAAAGTGCTTGATACTGCTCAGCGTAACTATACGGTTACGGAAAAAGAAATGCTTGCGGTAGTGTTTGCCTTGGACAAATTCAGATCTCATCTAATTGGATCCAAGGTAACTGTGTTCAAGGACCACTCGGCACTACGGTATTTGATGGAGAAGAAGGACGCGAAGGCGCGTCTTCTTCGTTGGATTTTACTTATCCAGGAGTTTGATTTGGATATCCGTGATAAACCTGGTAAGAAGAACGTAGTGGCCGATCATCTTTCTCGTCTTGAAGATCTTGATACTTCCGAGGTTTCACCAATTCGAAACTCCTTCCCTGACGAGTCGATTCTTGTTATCGATTCACTCCCATGGTACGCCAATATCGTGAATTATCTTGTCTCCAAGAAAGTTCCCGAAGATTGGCCCAAAAACCAAATCGACCGACTCAAGTCGGACGCTAGACACTACCATTGGGAGGATCCGATCCTTTTCTTCGAAGGACCGGATTGTGTCTGGAGACGGTGTATTCCTCAGGAGGAATACCCGAGTGTCCTTTCTTTATGCCACAGTTTGGAGGCAGGAGGACACCACTCCGGGAAGAGGACCGCATGGAAGGTACTTCAGTGTCGCTTCTACTGGCCGACTCTGTTTCGCGATGCCACCGCCTTCGCGAAGTCGTGCCCAGTTTGCCAGAGAATGGGAGGAACCGTTGGTTCCAAGGATGAGATGCCAATGCAGCCGGTCATCATTTGTGATGTCTTTGACGCCTGGGGTATCGATTTCATGGGCCCATTCCCTGTCAGCCACGGGTTCGAATACATCCTCCTTGCGGTAGATTATCTGTCCAGATGGGTGGAGTCTATCCCGACCCGAGCCGCAGATAGCAGGACTGTCTGTAAATTCATCAGAGAGCACATAATCTCTAGGTTCGGGATCCCCAAAATGATGATATCAGACGGGGGTAGCCACTTTGTGAATCGGGAGGTGAAGAAACTCCTGAAGGACTACGGCATTGAACACCGTGTCGCGAGTCCTTACCACCCACAAACCAATGGTATGGCTGAGGTGTCGAATAGGGATGTGAAAACCATATTGCAAAAGCTTGTCCGCCCGGACAGGAAGGACTGGTCTCAGATCTTGGATCAAGTCCTCTGGGCGTATAGGACGGCTTACAAGACGTCGTTAGGCACCTCCCCATTCCAAATGGTATTCGGAAAGCCGTGCCATTTGCCCGCAGAGTTAGTGCACAAATCAGAATGGGCAATAAAAAAAGTCAACTGGAACACACACCTAGGTCAGAAACAGAGAGACATGGATCTGAATGAGCTTGTGGAAGTCAGAAACCGAGCATACGACAACAGTTTGGTGTACAAGGACAAGGTGAAGCGTTGGCATGATAGATATATCAGACGAAAGACCTTTGTTCCTGGACAGAAGGTATGGTTGTTCAATGCTAGGATGAAGATTTTCCAAGGCAAGTTAAAGTCTAAGTGGACGGGACCATTTGTCGTCCGTACGGTGCATGATAGTGGATGTGTCGAGATCTCAGATCTCGCAGATGACACACCGACATTCCTAGTGAATGGGCAGCTGTTGAAGTACTTAGTCGAATCCAATGAACAGTTAGTCCATGTGGAGGAGATTGTATTCATGCGCGAGACAGATACAGCAGATACACCTCAAGCCGCGTATGAGACCTTGCAGCAGTGAACTCCAGCCATCAGCAGCATCTTGAAAGATTCACACCGACTCATCTGTGTATACCATCAGTCTTGTACATCCTATCCTTTACCCCCGCGATTCTAGTAAACACCTCCCCACATCATCGAACCATTATCTTGGACTATACTTAGGATGACCAGATCCTAAGTATAGGGGGGAGGGGTCACCTGAGTCAGTTCAGTGTACATTCTCCAGATCACATTGGTCCTCATACTCATTTCTTACCGATACTTAGGCTGACCTGAGACTAAGTATAGGGGGGACCGATGCCCGCATTGATACTTATCCACTTCCCATCTTTCCCTCGTCCGTCCCATTTCTGATCTTCTTCTACACTTAGGCTGCCAGAGCCTAAGTAGAGGAAAGCGAGACGACTTCTATACTTTTTGTTCCTTTAGTTCTCTTATGCTTAGCACGAGCTATGTCTTTTTTCTCGCTCTTCGTGCTCTGAGGACATAGCACACGCTAGGTATAGGGGGCGTGTATATATTACATATATACTTTACCCATAGCTCGTACTTTCGCGTATGTTTCGCGTATTTTTGTATATTTTACAATAATTATGGGTGGGTAAAAATTGAAAAAAAATGTATACTTTATGTATAATACTTGTATAAAAAAAGTTGTAAAATTTGTTGTAAAACATGATGTATACCAGAAAAATAAACAAAAAGGCTTCTTATTTACTCATGCATATCATCTCTGCATCCAAAAAGATTCTTGCATTTTCATAGCATGACATCTCATCTGCATACTTTGCATATGCAAAGTGAAAAGCTTGTGGGTTCTGGACCAAGTTATGAGCAGATATTGAGGATGGAAATGATTTGACCTTAATCCACCTAATTTCAGAGGAACCTTATAGGAACTGGAGTTAAGATTTTTCAGGTCAGGTGACTTAATTCTTTAAGTCTGCAAGTCTATGTTCATATGTCATCTTGACGATCCTGAGTAGAGCACTTAACAACACACACATGACTCTTAGAGACAATGGCTTGACGTGCACCAGCACTTTACACATGGCTCTCTATGGATGAGGTGATGAGGAGGCAGTTTCCTTTAGCTTGGGGTAGCATATGAGGGTAGTACTTCTAGGCGGAACCTCTCTTCTTCTTCTAGTGAAGGAAGTGCGTCTCAACTTGGCCTAGTGGTGATGAAGGCTAAAGACAGAAGCAGTGGGTTGCAATAAAGCTTCAAAAGAGGGATAGTCTACTGGCTCAAGAGGAAATTTCTTGTATATATGCTGCACCATGTAGATATGTTGTACAGAGGCATTTTGAAAAAAAAACAAAAAAAAAGCCAAAAAGAACTCCAAAAAAGTGGTGGGTCGGATTGAAAATTTAATAACCCCACCGGAGTGTACGTAGTCAAGAAAAGCAAAAGCTTGTGGTCCCCATGTTACATCTCATGAAGCTTGCAGCGGGAGACTTAGCTACACTGGCTGAGCTCCCAAAAGTCTATACTTCTTCCCCCTCTTCTTGAGCCGGTTGAACTTGAACTTAGAAGGGAATACCCCACTTCTCGAGGAAAGAGTTGCTAGACCGAGGCATTAGAGTTACCAGGTTGGGGGAGGTTGTTTCTTTGTTACTTCTGAGGTGGGGAGTCATATATCACTTACACTGCATGAAAAGATTCATGGTCATTAGAGTTTGTGTATGTAGACTTGTTCTGATCAGGTGAGTTGAGGAGTCTTGAATAGAAGACTTGTAGAACTTGAAGTCTGTTAAGTCTTAAACTCAGATCCCAATAAGTTCCGACACATAATTAATCCAAAGGTCGAGTCAAGCTCTATTTTTTAACTTTTGTTCGTGACCTTGGTATGGAACCCAAAATCATTTCACTCTTGCATTTCATTTAGTTGCTCGGGGACGAGCAAGGTTTAAGTATAGGGGGTTGATGAATCTGTGATTCATCACTTCAAAAGTCAAAAATAGAGCCTTGTTCCCGAGCAAATAGAGGCATATTTTCCTTTATATTGCATAAATAACATTCATGCATACATCCATAATTTATACATTTTAGTAGTCCATTTACATTTAAATAAGAAGCCAAAAATCCCTTGTAAAATACCCATTCACTAAAATAACCTCTTCTCGATAATATGTATTCCTTAGTTAATAATATAGGGAAGAATGCCAAAAATCCCCCTTGTAAAATAGTCAATAAAGCCCTAGAACCCCTGTACACTAAAATGCATATAAAGCCCTCATACAAACTCCGAATTAGGTCTACTTACTCTTAGAATACTACACATTAAAAGACCTTTAAAATGAGACTAATTTCATTGAATTTGGAGCTCATATGAGAAAGTTGGGTTTTTGGGCCACTTTGTATACTACAAAGGTGTATAATTGTATCTTTGTATTTATATATCATATTTGACCTCATCTCCATCTTTGGTCAACATGAAACTTGTAGATCTCATCGAGATCTACAACTTTCATGTTTTGAGTTTTTCCAAATTCGGCCCCCTCTTCTCTCTACACATGTATTTTCCTCCAGCCACTCATAGCAGGCCACGTGGCGCCCTCTGGTTGCGCCATGCGGCCCGCTTCCCCTCGCCTCATCCGCCTCATCTTCCAACCGTTGGATCCTCTTCCAGATCCAACGGCCCAGCTCTGCCCACGCGCGCCTAAAGCCTGGACCATCAGATCATCTCCGGCCTTAATCCACGCCGCACGTTCGCGCTCTCACCAGAACACGCCACGTGGCGCTTTAAAGACCGCTCGATCGCATCCACGATCCTCTGATCTCAGCCGCCTCTCCTTCCAGCGAGTCTCGACCCTTCGATCAGCTCCATCTCCTCATCCAGGCCGCCCGCTCGCGCTTCGTCCGCAACTCGCCACGTGGCTCCACCGCAACACATCATCTACGTGCCTCGATCTAATCCTACCCGCCCGCCACGCTTCGATCACCACCGTTGGATCACAAGATCCAACGATGAAGACCTCGTCTCCTACCTCTGGGCGCCCTTCTCTCCCACGTCCCTTGCCTTGCGGGAGGGGCGCCCCCTTTCTATTTCCGGCTGCACGTCAGCCACCATCTACGTCAGCCAACTCTCCCACGATGAGCCCCACTTATCCCTCACCCTCGCCAGCTCCCTCACGCTCCACCACCTCCACCAGAGTCGCCCCACGTCGACCACCTACCTCGCCTCGTCACCAGCCAACCCACCACCTTCAACCTATAAATACGCCACCACCGGCAACCTTCACCCCCATCCGCCACTCCAGAGAGCTTCCTTGAGCTCAGACCTTCCCATTGGTGACAGCAATTCGACGCGTCTTCGAGCGACGAAGGGTATCAGCTCCGGCGAGATCCATGGCAGCTCCGCCGTGTCGCAGCGACT
Organism: Ottelia alismoides; assembly: GCA_037367405.1. Taxonomy (NCBI): domain Eukaryota; kingdom Viridiplantae; phylum Streptophyta; class Magnoliopsida; order Alismatales; family Hydrocharitaceae; genus Ottelia; species Ottelia alismoides. Next base: position 47,442 of record JAZKJV010006257.1, on the reverse strand, counting down.
CCCACGAGCAGCTGCACGAGTTCGGGCGATCACCGGCCCTCGAGCGACGACCTGGACCTCAAGCAGGAGGCCCAATCCCCAGGTGAAAATCCTACATTTCCTCTCCGATCGTTTCTTGTTTTTTTATTTCTGATTTCTCCGACTTTATTCGCCGTCACCGGTCACTCTCTCGCTTCCCTTTCATCTCGCTGAGCTTCGCGTCGAAGCTCTCATCCTCGCGACACCATTCACGACCTCCGACGACACACCTCGCAACATTCCGATCACCAGCTCCGCCATTTGGCCGGAGCTCCATCGCCCGACCGCCCCCCCCCCCCCCCCTTCGCCTTAGGCCTCGCCGACTACCTTCACCTCTCCACACAAGCACGCACGAGCTTCGGCTAGTCTCTGACCCTTGCAGGTACTTCATTTGTCACTGATCGGAGCTTCATCGGAGACGACTTCGAGCTTCGTCGTCAGCAACTCCCGACGACCCTCTCTCACTTCTGAGGCCACCAGAGCCTTCATCGACCATCCGCGCAGCTTCTGGGATATCTCCGACAAGTCGGAGAGCGTCAGCGCCTCGAGGAAGGACGGGCGGAGCTACAGCACCTTTGCCGGAGCCCCGCCTTCTCCTCCGCAGGTGGCGGAGGATCGTCGGAGCAGAAGAGCAGCTGCCGTTCGATCACATCGATCGAACGACCCCACATCGCCACGCGTCACCTCACCGCAGCAGCTTCCAACCGTCGATCGTGCCTCTGATCCAGCGGTCCTCAGCGAGCCACGTCGCCGTCTTCTTCGAGCCCAGAGACCGTGGATCATCATCGATCCAAAGGCCCGAGGTTAGGCCACGTGTCCGCACCGACACCCCTTGGATCAATCTCGATCCGAGGGCCTTCATTACGCCACGTAGCCCAGTCGCCCGAACCTCTTCTCCGAGCCTAGGTTCGGGTCGCACGAACCTCACTCCAGACCTCCAGAGCGCCTGAGCCTAGATCCGAGCCTCCGCAGCCATCCGAGCCTAGGCCGCCCACGTGAGGAGCACGTGCGGCCTGGGTAATTTACACAGAGGCTCCTGGAGCTTTCCATATTTGCAAAGAGGTCCCTGTGAAGCTGAGCCCACGTGAGGAGCACGTGCCCTGTGGAGAATTTGCATTCAAGTCCCCAGCATTATAGGTAATTGCATTTTAGTCCCTGTCAACATATTTGCTTATTGTATTATTATTTTTCTGTATTGCATTTACACCCCTGTGTTTGCACGCATCCCTAGGTTGCATTTTACATCATTTTGCAAATCTAAAAATTGCATTTTGTTGAGAATTTTGTCCTCTGACTATTGGGCCATGTGTCATATTTTTGTAATTTCAGTTGAATTATTAATGAATTGATTGGTTAATTTTTGACATATTTTGCCCAGTGACACCTTTTGATTTATAGTTAATTCTCTGTGCTTCCAAAAATCATCAAAAATTCAAAGTAGCTTAAGGACAAGATTCTTAACATACCATAAAAATTTCATGTCATTAGCACGCACATCGAGGCCTAAATAAATTGTTGAGTGATTTTCTTAATTTAATTTTAGTTCATTCATTTCACAGTGAAATTAAGATCTGTCAATTTTCCTAGGTTCCTTATCATTAGAGCTATCTAGGATAATTTTAGATCTTGAAAACATTGTGGTTTGATTTTTATTAAAAATTAAATATTGAAAATCACCCTGTCTGCTCATTTAATTCATAGTAAATTTATTCAGTGTCGAAAAATTCCAAAAAAATTAGTGTAGGTCATTTTCATCATCATTAACCATCTGGCCAATTTTCATAATTTTTGGACTTCATTTGATATATTAATTAAATTGAAACGTTAAATTGGCTTGCATTTTCCGCATAAGTCTGCATAAAAAGTAAGAAAAAAGACCAAAAAAATTACTCCTCGAAAATCAACACTTGGACACTTGCTAAAATTCACCTAAGGAGACAGATGCCTCCCTGAGATCGACCTTGGACTCCACCAAGTAAAAAAATTATTTGCCGCTTAAAATTAACTTAACATTAATTGATAAGTGGTTTTTGACTAGCCTCTCGTATCCGACTGCAACGAACTATTAATTAATTTGGACATTAATTTGATCGAGTTAACTAAGGGTGCGGGGCGGTTATCAGTAAGGATGAAAACTAATAAGTCCATTGAATGTGTAGTGATATTCTACTATTATTGATTTATCTCTTTTTGGATTTTCCGTAGTCGAATGGTGGTTATTATACAAGATTGATGCTCCTCACCTACGAAAAGTGGCAATGAAACTGTTGTGTCAAACCGCATCTGTTGGTGGCTGTGAGAGGAAATGGAGCAAATTCAACTTGATCCATTCGAAGAGATGGAACATGTTGAGAGAACAGAAGCTCCATGATCTTTTCTACGTGCACTACAACTTGAGGTTGAAGATGAAACATGCATGGGCGGGCCAGGACAAAGAGGACTACACAGACCCTATTGATCTTGCATACATTTTCAAGATGCATGGTGACGATGCTGATGAATATGTTCTCCAGAGGTTTGGATGGATTCCAATGTTGCTTCTGTTCTCATTTAATCAGATGGAAGACGAATTGAAAATATAAGCCAGCAAATGAGAGTAGATGTAAGTGACTATATGGCTAGATCCAAACGGATTACAGACCCTCTTGTAGGGTTGGATGCTGAGGTTGATGCATTTATTGATGATATTCTCTCCGCTAGTTCCAAATCCAAGTCAAAGGATGACAGTGGAGATGATGACGATGATGTTGTTGGCATTCGTGGTGGATCTAGTGATGGTGAAGAAACATATTCAGGTGGGTTAGCAAGGGTGTTCATGGACCACAAGTTACAAGATCGAGGAAGGACTTCATGTAGGTCATGAATATATGGAACGACAGAGGAACATACATGGACAAGTTGTTCCAAGTCTGAGTCCGAGACCTATGGGTTACGACGCATACAGTTGTAGCCATCCTCCTACCGACAGCTACATGTACGATTTGATATCATCTATAGGTTCCTTGACCTGCATGGACATTGACAGCCCATATCATGGAGGAACACCAAGTCCCCTGGATGGATATGGATCAACACACGATGAGAGATCATTTGGCGTATTTCCATAATTCTTTCATGCCACTCCTCCTGGACCGTATACACCTCCTCCTTCTCAAACATATGCACCTCCATCATATTCATATGGTGACAGTGGGTATGGGGGATATAGTAGCTACATCGGTCCGAACTATGAAGGTATCCAACCTGAGCAGAGCCAGGGCAGATTCTTTGGCGATAACAGTTATGTTTTCTTCCCTGAGTACACGCTAGTGCCTCTTCCTTCTCTGCAGAGATCTTCTCCTACTATGTCTTCATCGTCCTGAGGATCTCAAGGTAGTACTTCACAACCTCGTCATGCAACTCGTTATGCTAGATCTAGCGGTGCTTATCCTTATCTTGGGATACTTATAAACATTGATGATCACCAATACATGCAGTATGTGATGGATTATAAGACCATGTACTCGTACATTACATGGGAGAACTACTGCGAGTATATTAAATCTACAATGCATTATGAGAGACAACAAGGAAGGGGGATGATTCAGATCTACCGTGGAACTCTTTATTATGAATTTAACTCATCCTCATATAATATATTTTAATCTTTTATTGTATTAATCATTAATGTGCATGTTCTCATTTAGTCCTCATGAGTATGTCCTTTCACTTGTTATAAGAGTATTGGTTTGTATTAAGTATTAAGTATTAACAATGATAAGTTCGATGTGGTGTGTGACATACCGCCATAGTCATATATGATCGATATATGTGCTATAAGTTTATAAGTGTATATCTAGTGTTTCATTGTTTGAAGTACTCAGATTATCTCCATTTGCAATATATAACATATTGTACAATATGATATATGTGACCAATGTGTATGATATAAGGGGTACATATGACCAATATGTGTGATATCATTGTGTATTGATAAGTTATTTATTGTTCTTATAACTTGAAAGATCTTAATATACAAAAAATTAAAAAAACGATTTTTTGATCCATTCTGATATTTCTACTGAAATCGTTGAAATTTCTTGAAATTTCACTGAAACATCAATATACAGGGTCACTGAAACGAAATCCAAATTGAGATTTCAAATATTGGCTACATGTAGACTGACGAGTCCGATATTCGCTTGTTAAAAGATGTTTATTTATCATCGTACGTAAAAATAAATTGGCGTGCGTTGTAGCGGTAATAGGTATCGGTCAAGAAAATAACCACACAAAATATTCGGGGGTGGCGGCCGACGACGAAGCTGACGGGAGCGGTGGAGGGAGGGCGGTGCTGCGGAGGACGTCGGGCTCCTGGAAGGCGGAGGAGGTGAGGTGTAGCTCCGGTGACGCGGTGAAGAGGCGGCGAGGGCGGAGCTCCGGCGCTGTAGAGGGGCGGGGCGCTGCTCCGTTGTCGAGGCTTTGGTGGAGGAGATGGAGTTGTCATCGAAGCTCGAAGGCGGCGTTGACTGAACGATGAAGATAACGTAGCGGAGGCGTAGCGGAGGTGTAGTCGGGGTTAGGGATGAGCATGGGCCGGGTTGGACCGGGCCCTGAAGGGCCCAGGCTCATATAAAATTTCGGGCCTTGGGCCGGGCTCACGGCCCGCGTTTTTTTATTTTTGGCAGCCCAAGCCCAAGCCCGGCCCAATTTACATGGGCCGGGCTTGGGCCGGGCCGACCCATATAAATATGTTGCATGAGTAAGGTTAATGATATTATTTACTATGCTTTTGTGTAGCACTATGAAATAACAGTTAAGTTTATCTTATAATAAAAAAATTACAATGAAGTGAAACCTAGTAAATTCTTGATAATACATACGGATAACGAACCTAAGAGCAATGGTAGTGAATCGTACAATTCACCTAGACTACAGTCCAATACTGCCACAGCTTTATCGTCTCTCCAATATTGCCTCCACGGTTTTATCATCTCTCCAATATTGCCATACCTATCAGTGCATATCCACAGCTGTATCATCTCTCCAATATTGCCATACCTATCAGTGCATATCCACAAGTAATCAACTTGTTCATGAGCAAAAGAACAAGTTCCCAGAAACAACACAAGAGCAAGTGATATCTCACATATTAAATATAAAGGAATAATGAAATTTCGCAGGAATTTTGACTTGTATATGTCATGATACACAATTGTTAGGCTAAATATGTTTGACGAGTGGCTCTTTAATCAGAGAAGTCCAGAGCTACATATCCAGTTTTGCAGATTTTGGCCCTATTTCCTCCTATCTTTTTTGTCTTTCTGATGAGAGGTATGGGTAGAAATTCCAATCTATTTCTCTAAAAATGTATCCACTATCCAATTTTGCATGGTTTACTTGACCCACATGGATTTTCCTTGATCAAACTTATCGTATATATATTTGAAATCATTGATATATTACGAAGTTGCATCATGTCCTTAAGTTTAGAATCATCGTGATATCTGGAAATTTAAACTTCTCATAACAATCAATTGGCATATCAATGAAGAAATGGAATTACTTACATAACTAAGAAGGTTGACTGCATTGTTAGAACCAAGGAGAGCTATGTTCCTTTCACCAGTAATGGAGAAACATCCTCAACAGTTTATTCTCCATCCACTTCTGATATTCACTGCTTTTATACTAACGTCATCTCGTATTGTGCTCTACAATAAGAGTAACATCGCGTTGTTGTTGTCGTCGTTGAGGATGACTCTTATCTAATTCATTCTCTAGTCAACTCATGTATAAAGATCCTGCATGTATAAGACTAATCGCAATACCGACAACTAAAAATAATTTCATGACAAGCGTGATAAATTAAACATGACATGTTTCAACACCACATAAGCTAAATGGATGAATATCAAATCAACAAAAGTTCAATATTAACTAAGCCAAGTAGTTCAACATCCAAACCATACTAGAACTAAATAACACTTTCAAAAAGTTGAAATGTCTCTAGTGAAGCAAAAGGAAGGTCTTGCATCTAGGCAACCTTCAAGTAGCATGTAAAGTCCTGTAATAGATATTAAAATTATCAAAATAACATCTTAAAATTAATTATTAGAAGTCCTCCAAGATCTTGTATTTTTAGCTACTTACCTAAGACAAAAGACAAATATCCTTGCAAGTTGCTATTTTAAAATGGAAATCATGCTTGAGAGGCCTTTGGATCTACCAAAAAATTAAAGTTCAAATAAAGTTAAGGAGATCTAATTTACCAAAGACAGTAACTCAACTAACCTAGTAAGTCTTCATCTACTTGCTCTTCTTCCTCGTGTTCATCCAAATCCGAATCTGTCTCGTCATCTTCACGAATCCAATCTCCTAAACAAACTAGTGCTTCTACCGTCTTCGGAACGAGCCTGCTTCGGTAGGGATCTAAAACTCTGCCGCCCGTGCTAAATGCACTTTCCGAAGCTACAGATGAAACTGGAATAGCTAGAATATCCCGAGCCATGAATGACAATATACGGTACTTGCTTGAGTTCACATCCCACCACTTAAAGATATCAAATTTGTCATCATCATCAATTATATCTGCTGAACAATCTTCGAGATATATATCAATCTCTGATTTTCCTACCTCGAGAGAACCAATCTCTCTTTTCTTTTTAAGAAATTTGCTTCTGACATCATCTTTTTTCTTTGATGTGAATGCAATCTCTTGCTCAAGTCCACCTGTTGTAGAAGACTCTCCACCAAAAAATGATGCGTACTTAGTGGAGTATTCTGCATAGAGCCTATGAAATATGTCTCTTACTCGTTCAACAAGCTCAATAGCTTCCACCTCAGGATAAAGCTCTAAATATGAGAATATCAAGAAATCAAATTTGTAGCGCGGATCCAAGACAATTGCAATTGCCAATGGCATCATGGCATTCTTGTCTCGCCAATACTTATCAAATTTAGAATACATCCTTGTGCCCATACTTCTAATGGAAGAGTCAGCATGATAACAAGAGTTTGCAAGTGTCGTTCTATTTCATATATCAAGGAAAAAAATAAGTTTGCAGTAGAATATTTTTGTCCAGAGAAAACCTTAGTGGCAACATAAAAACTCTCCAAGATCTCGCATACCATCTCAACCTTCTTCCATTCACTTGCAGACGGTGCATCGACCAATTGGAAATCATGATATTTTAAATGGTTGAACACTTTCTGATACAAAATAGCTGACTCAAGTATAAGATAGGTGGAATTCCACCTTATGCTCACATCCAATCTCAATCCCTTTGTTATAGGAATACACTCTTGTTGAGCGATATCTTTGAAGTCTTGAAATCTTCGTATGGAGTACTTTACACATTTCACAAGACCACAAATTTCGATGGTGATGTCCTTCACCTCAAGCAATCTGTCCTACACAACAAGATTGATGATATGTGCCCAACATCTTACATGAAAGAAAGTGCCATCTAATAATAAGGAATCTTTCGTAGCAAAATGATCGATAAGATTACGTACAACAACAACATTTGTTGATACATTATCAACTGTTATTGTACACAAACTTTCAATATTCCATTCACTCAAGCGACTCACAATCATATCTGCAATATTATCTCATATATGACGTGCATATAGTACGCAGAAGCAAATGATTTTCTTATGTAGCTTCCATTGATTGTCAATGAAATGGACGGTAATAGACATGTAACCTAAGTTTGGATTGATGTCCACATGTCTGTAGTGATGCAAATTCTCCCAGTTGTCTTAAGAAGCTCCCTTAATTTCAATTTTTCAATTTCATAAAATTTCATGCAATCACGTTTTATGGTGAATTTCGAAAGCACCTTGAACTTAGGTTGAAGGTATTCTGTAAAAATAAGGAACCTCCGATTTTCTACAACCTTGAAAGGCAACTCACTAGAAATGATCCATTTCATAAGATCATCCCGACTTCGCTCTTGTTCGAACTTCCAAGTTGTGAGTGTGCTACCATGCTCAGGATTTGTGAATTTCAATAGATTGTGGCACTTTGATTCTTTTCTGTAGTACGGGCACACAAGATTCAAATGATGGTCAAGGTGACTAGTCCCACCCTTAGTGCCACATGTTAATTGTGCCTTACAATAGTTGCACTTGCAAACCTCTTTTCCATCAACAACACAGATTCTAGTGAGATGCTTCCACACCCAAGACTTGTATTGTCTTTGTTGTTTCCTTTTGGGCTGATTATCATTCCCTTCGTCAATCACAGTTGGGAAATCATTCCCGTCTAAATCGAAATTACTCGGCTGATCTTGTTGTGAATCTGGTGACATCTATAAAAATTAAGAATATGTTACATCCTTGGAATTCAATATATAATACATGTTAGAACATAATCACCATTCAATAAATAGGATGAAATCGAGAACGTTTGCATCATTCTCTATCTATATTTATTCACGTATGCGGAGGGTTTATCGTATAACTTGTTATAAATCTTGCAGCGTATATTTCGTGCTAAAACTTGGGGAAAACAACAATGATAACTAAAGAAATGATGGCCATCTCTATAAGATTAGAGAGCTGATTACAGGAAGAGGACTGGCGTGGGATTAATAAGTGACATATTTTTTTATAATTGTGATTTAAAGGGAGAGGATAACATGAATATTATGCAACATTCATATTTTGATAATATGAGAGTTCTTGGGAACCCCTGTTTTAGATTTTGCTCTATGATCTATCTCATGTGTAATAAAAAAGTTGGGTTGAAGATTTTTGAACTTTGTTTAAAGAAGAAAATACTGTCACTATTTGTGAATGCTAAAAAACCCATAAAAGCATACCGTGCAACCGTGCTATAAAATGGGAGGACAATGAAGCAGAGAGATGCAACAAGATTGGACGATGTGCGCCAGTGACGGTCGTGTGTTGGTGCTTTCTCGTGCCAGATCCGTACCAGTGTCTTGGAGCCACGAACTGGGCGGTTCCAATGCTTGTGACCGTTTGCAGTAGAGAGGCAAAGGATGCGGAGCAACGCGAGGAGGAGCTGCACGCTTGTACTACAGCCCCAAGAGTGTGCGGAGCCAAGGAGAGGAGCCGCTACGGCGAGGCTCGTGATGCCGGGTGGTGGCTGGAGCTTGGAAGGGTTAGGTTCGACACCTTGGCTTTGGCAAGTTTTATCTCAGGACATGGGAAACGAAGGGTCACGGATTGGGGGTGTGTGAGTACGTGTGGTCTAATTGTAAGAGGAAGAATGGGAGTACGAGAGGGAGGGGACACGGGCCACTATTTTGCAAAATGAAGGGTCTCACTCAGGGGAGCATTCACGGGCCACTAATCGGGCTTTTATCGGGTCGGGTTCTCGGGCCTTATATTGGGCCATCAATCGGGTCGGGCTCTCGGGCTAAGCAGGCTGGGCCGACCGAAGCCCGAGCCCGACCTAAAATTATTTTGGGCCTGGAATTTTGGCCCAAGCCCGGCCCAATAGTACCTTGGGCTTGGGCTGGGTCGGGCTTTTTGGGCTGGGCTTCGGGCTGGGCCAGGCCGGTCCGGCCCAATGCTCATCCCTAGTCGGGGTTGAGGGAGTCGTTGGTGATGAAGTCAGAGGATGACCGGTCGGATCAGGTGGTTGTCGATGAAGTGGTTAACTGCTGGAGGTTGCGTTAGTCGGAGAAGACGATCGTTGAATGTGGAGTTGTAGAAGGTCGAGGATGACGTTGCGGAGGTGTAGATACTTGGGCGGAGATGGAGATGGCAAAGGCGAAGTCGTAGGTCGGCAGAGTTGACGATCGAGAGAAAGAGGGAGATGGAGATGAGGTGAAGATGATGCTTGGAGAGATACCTGGGGAGGGCCCGACGGCGGTTAGCCGGAGCAGAGCAGCTACCTGGGCTTGCTGCGATGAGGAGTTTGGGCCCTCGGATCACACCGGAGATTGGTATGTCACTACCGGAGGGGGTTGACGGCGGATGAGGGTGATCGGGGGCGGTGTCGGTGGTTTTATAGAGGGATGGGTCGCTGCCTTTGGAAAGGGGGGGCGGTGAGATCTGAGGGATTCGAAGATCGCGGGGAGAATTGGAGGATCGACGTGATTTGATTGAAGTGTTCGCGATCAATTTCGAGAAGCGACGGCGGATTTCCAAGATCTCCAGCGTGGCGCCTCGATTTGGCGGAAGAGAAATTTGGGGGCGCCGCCGACCGAATTAGGAAAGGGGAGAAAGAAGATGAAGGACATGGGTCGTCCGATCGGCCGAGATTGGACGGCCCAGGATGGGACACGTGGCGAGCGGGGGGAGAGGGCGAAGCGAGGCACGTGCGTTGCACGTGCCTGGAAGGCACGTGCGACGCACGTGTGGTTATTATTATGATTATTATTATTATTATTATTATTTTAAATTTTTTTATATATAAAACGAATATTAGGTCGAAAACCGCTAAAATATAACATGTACAATAGAGGCTCAAAACCCAACTTTTACATATGAGCTCCGATTCACTTGAACTTGGTCTTGTTTTGAAGGTAATTAAATGTACATTAGTTCAAAAGTGAGTAGGATTGAAACGGATACTGGATGGGGAAGATATGAGGTTTTTAGTCCGGAAATCCTGAAACTAGGGTTTGGATTTTTGGTCCACTTATTTGGGTTAGGGAATTTTGTATATTTTTCATTTATTCTTGTTAATGATATGTACACAGTGAATGTGGTTTTGGGTCATTCGGAGTTAGCATGAATGAGTTAAAAATCTGGGAAGTTAGGCTATTCACAGGTCACTTTTGACTTGGATTTTTGGCTTCTTATTTGTGCAGAAATTAGTGCTAAAATGCAATGCTTATGCAAACATGCATGAATGCTAATATGCAGAATAGATGCAGAAATGGTGTTGATTTTAAGGGATTTGAGCTTAATAAATGATATTTAGAGTGATGAATTCGAGATTCATCATAGACATCATCCACATTTATTTATGTACGTAAACAACATTGAGTACTTATTTGTATGATGTCTTGGACATATATTGGGCATGCTTATCCATGCTTAATTTTTCAACATGACATTATAAATCCTTCTCTAGCTCGTACCCAACTAATAATGTCTTCTAGATTCTATTACGGAGCACAATCTTTCTCCATGGAAGTTATAACATTTCTAATTGTTGATTCATGATCAAAACTATTGGACAGCTTCTCCGCCAACTCCTTATTTGCATCATCATCCTCATTATTACAATAACTATCTTGTCTATCTTCATCTATTAAAGTCAGCAATAATGAACCATTTAAGATCACGACGCGTAGGATTGGTAACCATCATATCTTTCATTACAAAGTCATATAATAAGGTATCATTTTCAATCTGTTTTCTTTTCTCATCATATCATATATTGCAGTGGAAAAGTTTTGATCTTTGCCCAAATGGGAAGGTCTACTAATATTCTAAATTGATATGACATTTTCATGGTGGCCTTCTAGTATTAGAGTATTAGTTCTTAGATCATGGTATAAGATGATATAGTTATTATTGTTGGATATGCTACCTGAAAGAGGACGACAATAATCTTGATCGAACGAGTTTACTTCGATAAATACATGGATGAAGTTTACTTTCTTAATAAAAACCATCAAAAGAGTCGATCCATCATCATTTATTAAAATCAGAAAGGATGTTGATCCTTCATATAACCGTATTCATGTTATTATAAGAGTGTATCAATCGAGTGGAAAATGGGTGGCTTCATAACCCAACCTATCAAATCCATATATGATATTTGATGTGGGAGCATCAATATTCATTTTGAACATCGACATAGTTTAACTGATAATAAAATATAGGCGTGTTGTTACATGTCATATATATTACAATAATTTGCATGCACATACAAGTATATAGATACTAATGATACGTGGATTGAGATTTCACGAAATTTCGGCGAAATTTAACCGAAATTTCAATTTGGATGGGTATGTTCATTCAAAAATCATATATGTATGTGTTTGTGTGTGCGTGTATATATAGGTCAAGTTTCTCGGATTTCGAGCGAGATGAACTGAAATCTCGGTGAGATATTTCCACATCTCGATATCTCACACGAGATGAAGATCCTTCCTTACTAAAATACCCACTTGAACTAAATCGGACGAAATTTCGACCGCGTTGAGTATTGCTTCATGTCATTCTACTATTGTGCACTCAGGGGGTTGCTTCTTCGTCTCTAACACCATTTTTTTCCTTTTTATTGAGGTGAACTTAAATCTTCTTCAATTTGTTGATATAGACGTAAATTTTTTGAGGGTTTTTATTCCTCTAATGTTGATATTGTATATTGTGATGTTTTTGTGGGTAGAATTTTATTATTTTGTGATTTATGAAATACAAATTTGGAGCTTTTGTGTTTCCACGTGGAATTATGATGAGTTTCGAAAGTATAAACTCACATCTCATGTTTAACATATAGAAAAAAACATTTTGAAAAATTTTGTTAGATATATGGAAGAGAAATTTGGGCCATTTTTGTTTTATTTGGAAATATGATGAGTTTTCAAAGGAGAATATTGGATCTTAAGTTTAAACTTAAAAAAAGATTTCAAAAAAATATAATTAAAATTTAGTTGATTAATTCTGAAAATCAAACCTAGATCTATGCATTATTTACATGTTTTGTATTTTCTATGTGGGTTTTCACGAAATTGATCCCCTAATCTCTAGGTCTAAGATGTTTGTACTTGGAAATCAGAAAATAGAAATCTATATACATTTTTAAACATCATGTATACACAAATTTATGCATATGAAGTGTTAGAAAATGTTAATATATTAAATTAAAAAAATTAAAACTTAAAATAAATTGCAAATATTTAATTGTTCACATTATATGGGTCATGAATGATTGTTATGCAATTTCTTCACAGGTTTCGATGAATCGTCATGGCCTCAGATTCTAGAATGTGATCTGATAATTCTGAGGATCGGGCGGATTTCAATGGGAACATTGATTGGAGGTACGTCGTCGATGCAAATGGCAAAAAGCCAAACCAAAATTCAACTTCTGTGACAAGAGGTTGATAGGGGGGATTACAAGGATGAAGCAATATCTTGTTGGCAACAAGAAGAATGTTACCAAGTACATGCGATGTCTTAATGATATGAGGGAGATGGTGAAGACTAGCATGGACGGGAAGAAGGAGAAAAATACAAAGAGGGCAAGGAGGGCTGAATAATTCATGGAGTTCATGTTTGAGAAAGAGTTCAATGTCGATGATGACTTTGTCTACCTCCCTTATATTCAGACTACAACGGAGAGGGGGGCATACATGAGGGTAACAAAAGAATCTATGAGGAGCGAGTTTGAGAGGAGGGAACTTGGTGGTGCACGAGGTGACTTCTATGGTGCAAGTAGTAGTGGGGCGGTCTAGAGGTGCACCAATACCACCACCCACCAAAAATCACAATGGGAAGGGATTAGAATCCTTCTTGACGAGGAGTGGTACATGCAGTACGAATCCAAGAAAGGATTCGAGGCAAAAGATAGTGAAGACATGTTTCACCAATGCATGAGAGAGAGTGAACAAGGTTATCAACAAGCTCTTTTTCGAGGAAAGCATTCCAGCTAGTGTTGCTAGCAAACCATTTTTACAACATGCCATCGATGATATCGTTGTTGCAGAAATGTGAGTAAAGGCTCCCACATCCTACAGGATAATGAACAAGTATCTTGTGATGGAGAAGGAGGAGATGAACAAGTACATCACTTAGCTGAGGAGGATATGGCTAGGGTACAGGGTGTGCGATGGGTGGACGAGCTACTTGAGGAAACATATCGTCAACTTCCTTGTTTACAATGATGGGAAGATGATTTTTTTAAATCCATCGATGCATTTGATCATGTGAAGGGCCACAAGTACCTGTTAAAGTTGATGTACATCATCAAGACATTGAGAAAGAGAACATTGTCCAGATTGTCATAAATAATGGCATCAACTTTAAGAATGAAGGTGAAACAATAATGAAGTCTAGAAGCTACGTTATTTTTTGGATATTGTATGTTGCACATTGTTTGTAGTGATTTAATTATGAAGGACTTCAACAAGAGGAAGACGGTATCAAAGGTGGTAGACAATTGCAGACGATCAACATCTTCATTTACATCCATACCCAAGTTTTGGCTTTGATGTGGCGATGTGCAATGGTGAACTACTGGGGCCTAGCATCACACGCTTTCTAAACAATTTTATAGCATTGCAAACACAAGATAGGATTGAAAATCATGTGTTGCAAAGGTGAATGGTTCAAGATATTTGAAGCTCGGACGGAAGGAGGGAGGAAAGTGAAGACATTGATGAACGATCTTCACTTCTGGGATGATGCGACCCGAGTCTCAAAGATAATGGATTTGGTTATATTTATATTGCAGACTGTGGATGCCATAGGGCTGTTGCTGTTGGGTATGATGCTGAACATGTGGGCCATGTTGTCTCAACTGGTACATCTTTGACGCCCATAATACGATTATTGCTTCCTCGATGCATGATAACGAATGGATCTAGAGCTCTATGATGTTGGAAAATGTGTTGGAGTAAATGATTTGTTGTAGAAGGTCTGGGGACGTTGGTAGGAGAAACGGTCCCCATAACTACCCTACCTTGTAGGTTCATTAGTGTACTACACACCATTTACCTCCCACACCTGCGAAGGCTCCTCAGAAATTGTCTCTACATAAGGTGGTTGCTGATGACAAGAATGGGCTAGAGGTTGGTCTTCAACCCATGGCTGGAATGGTCCTAACATCTATTACTCCTGAATATGGTGAACACGGTAAACAGAAGCAGCAGAGGCAGTCACGACATGTACCCTAATCTTGGATACCTTCTCAGAAAGCCTCGCCATCTTCTTGGGTAGTTTGGATAAGTTGTTGTTCAACTCATCCATCTGCCTATCTATCCTCTCAACCAATGTGAGTTTATCTGCTATAAGTCCCATGTCGACATGATCCATTGTAGCCTTCACTCCCCCACTGGCTAGGAATGGAATGGGGTCTCTAACCGAGCTTTACTCATGATATGTGTCTTATTCATCTCAGTCATCTTCTCAAACACCTTCCAGACGGTGTCCACACCTCGTGATGTATATCTGCCTCCATAAGCAGCACTAACCAAACCCTGCACTTCAACATGTATAACTCAATAAAAAGACTAACCATGATGGTAGGCTCTAAGCCTTGACAAGGATACTTTGTAAGATATCCTTGAATCTCTCCCATTTATCATAGAAGGCATCATTAGGAAGTTGGGAAAAACTTGTGATGCATGAAAACATCAAGTTATTTCTACTCAAAGGGTAGAAATTCTTCAGGAAGAGGTCCTTGAACTACACAAAGGTGTTACAACTACCCCTAGGTTCTTCATCCAATAATATGCCTTATCCTTTAAGGCAAAAGGAAGGGCTTTGAGCATAATGTAGTCTTGGCTAACCCTAGGATGCTTAAGGTTAGTACAGACTAACTCCAATTACCTAAGGAATACGTATGTCCCTTTGTGTGCATTCCCATGAAAATGAGGCAACAAGCTAAGATATTGTGGCTTCAACTCATATTCAACTTCAGGCTCAATTGGGCTCAACCAATTAACCATCTGATATTGCCTAGGGTTGTATGTCGTGTCCACTGGTGCATCCCTACCCAACTATAACTAGCCATGTTGTGCTCTCATAAGTGCTTGGTTCTGTTCAGATTCTGGTAGCCTAGCCAGTACTACATGCATAAGGTTTTCTCGTTCTTCCTCCTCCCCATTCTCATTCTGTCTCTTAGGAGGCATCTTATCAGTATCTTCATAACCTTCATCAAATAAAGGATTAGAGTGAGATCTAGATGACGATAACGAAATCAAATCAATATCACCAAGGCAACGATATTCCTCAGTGAGGACAGAAGAAAGAAAAGGGTTGGTTGGGATGTAACCACCCCCAAGGAGTGAATCATGATACACCGATTCGAAACAAAAGTCATCTCTAAATCCAGATGGTCCAAATAAGGAAGAGGCAGGGGACAAACCTATGAAGACGTGACATTTGGGTGGTTCAACAACAAGCTCGCAATGTCCGACAAATATTCGATCAATTATCCGTCTTCAAGTTTCAAGAGATACGGAAATTGAGCACCCTCTATATAGAAAGATATAGTACTACTGGGCATGTGAATGTGTGGAGTTACTCACACAATACAATTAATACAAACCCCTTTAATTGATTCACCAACTCAACACTGAAGGTCGTGATGATGGCCTTATTATCTTGTCAGTTTTAATTTAGTGATTCAAAACAATCTTATGCAATCTCACAGGTGTAGTCCCTTAAGGTAGTTCTAGTTCAAGCCAGTAGAACATACCAATAGGAACAAGACTACTTCTTCTAATGGCCGGAGGCAAGCGCTTGCAGCAATAACATGACCTTAAAAGTGAGTCCAAGCGCTTAGGGAACAAGTTCAAGGATTTTTGGCTCTATTCCTTAGGGGTTACGTCCGTATCCACTCTGTATGGAGGTAAGTACCCACAATCAATAAGGTTTTAATGCCCGTAATAGAAGATTGCTTTTATTCCAAATTAATTAGGTCGATTTGCAATAATTCAGTCCCAATTTTTAGAGTTAGGTTATTGCTTTGAATTATGTGACCATAAGCATCGCCTAATGTACACTACCTTTTCCTCTTTCCTTAAGCTGGTAAAAAATGATGGAAAAAGTGAAAAACGGAATGCAAACGAATTTTTATGATGCATACAATCATTCAGAAATACTTACAATGCTTCCCATCACTCTCCATGTGGATGAAAATACTGAATTTTAAAATCTAGATAAATGGTGCAAGTTGAGAAACCACACCTAAGCAACAATTCTATTAGTAGTGAAGAAATCAATTTATTTTGACTAAGTTGAACATATGCTATGTGTGTCTATGAATCTCCTAAGATTTTTGCAACTGTGAATCTTACGAGATTGTGGTGTGTTCTAAATTATGAATTAGATGACGCAAAAATGATCTACGATATGTCTAATTTGGCGTAGTGCTTTGATCTAAAACGACACTTAAGTCGATAACCACTATCGACATAACCACATAAAATGAAGAATAAAGTTAACAGGTCTTTGTTTACACACACGAGTTTTCGATCGAAAAATGTTGTAAATCTATAATTAATATTACAAATTAATTTACAATACGACAAATGGACTTAATCAACTAAAATAATTCTCTCTAATTAATTTGTTTCGTGGGCTCTCCAACAAATTGCTCCGAGCTCCTCGCCTCGGCGATCCTCCGAAAGTCATCGGCTCCACGAGCTTACTACAAAATAATAAATTATAAAAAATACTAGAGATATTCATAATAATTAATTAAGTAATAATGACAAATGAGAAAATAAACAATGTCATCAAAATAGACTCACAATAATTAACCTAAAAATCACTAAATAAATATTTTAACCTAAAAGTAATCAAAAAACATGTCGCATCCCCGGCAATGGCATCATCTGATGAATTGCTAAATGCATAGGTTAATTTATATCCGTTGTAGCATGAGAACTTAGTGGATCATGCGGAATCGAATAAAAGATCTCCGTGAGAAGGATTCGGTTTGAATTTATAAACCTGAGAAGTCCAAGGTCGAACACAAGGAAACGAGCAATTATGTAATTACTTTTAAGTGTCAAATATTTAATAAAGCAATTTATAAAATGATTATAGTGAGCGGATGCATAAATCATAAACTAGGTAGATTTTTATTTTTAACGCATTTTTTACGCAATTATTTTATATGAAGGCAAAGGTGCACAAACAATACAATTATGAAGATTACATTAAAAGTAGACTCACAACAAAAGACTTGTACTAACTACAAAGATTCTTTGAATTTATTAAATATTAATTAAGGAATTAATCAGGAAAAAGATGATTTAAGACTTAAAAGCAATTCAATGCTACGCTTAGCTGATTAATTATTTATCAACCAATTAAATCACTTAATGACTTAATGACAATGATTAAAAATAATAATAATGAGTCATTAAGATTCACTATGAGTATCTAGACCAATTCCTCGCTAAGGATCCATGTTCAGTTTCATTTAGTAATCAAATTAAACACTTAGGATAAGAAATAATCCAAGCATGAATTTTAAACCAAAATTTGTAATAAATTATGCACAATGAGGAGCACCAAAATAGCTCTCCAATGCTCAAGGATCGAGGTTTAGATGCAGGCTCGTAGATCGAGCCGTAGGAATGAAATGCTGGCTCGAGCGGACAACATAGCGTGATCCAGACCGTTGGATCTCGCCCAATTTGGGAAGATCAACGACTACTACTCCTCGTATGCTCTTCGACTCCTCCGTGCGTGATGGTGCTTGGGTTGTGCTCCGTCGAGGCTGCTTTAGCTCGTCCTTGCTCCTTTACCACTCTTATGGGCTGATAACCTTCTCGTAGGATCCACGAAGTCGGAGATGAGTAGAGGATGATGAGGAGGACCTTGCAACGACCTATCGATGAAGCTCTGCCAGAGAAGAAATGGGAGATTGGAGCACTCCTTCTTTCTCCGATCAGTGAAGCCCTAAGACCTACAGTGTTAGTGCGAACAACAGATAAAATCCATGCTAATGATTTGAAGTGGCTATGAGATGGAATGGATGGCTCGAAAGCCATGAAGGAGAGGAACCCTAAATGGGTTCTCCAGACACACTATACTTGGAGAAAGATCAAGATGAAACGATAACGGAGAAGCAAAGAGGCTAACTGGAATGATACATGTGGATTATCAATAGAGATGAAGATATCCAGATGTTCAGATCAAGATGTAAGCGAGCATATGATCCAAGATAAATAAGCAAATAGTGAATGAAAAGAAGATTGATTGAATTATTTACCTAGAAGATAAAGATTGAATTGTTGTTTTGAAGAATCTTTAGTGCCTGGAATAGAGCGGGATGCTCCAGTCTTCGCTTGACGTCTCCGGCTATGAGACGAAGCTCAATCAACCAAGGAGATGGCTGAACACAGCTGTTATGGCCAAGGATCTCGCCAGTGGATAATCTCCGTCTTCACAATCAAACTCAATCCCTAACTGTTAATTAGAGGAAGACGAAGCTGGAAAAAACCACTTGCAAATGGCAGATGCCATTAATGATGTTTGGAGGTGAGGTTTTGAGAAGGGGGAAAATGGTGACATGCAGTTGAGGATGGAGGTTTCAAGTGGTTGGCAATGCATGGAGGTTAGAGGGATCTGGAGGTTAATGATAAGGCGAATATTGTGGAGAGTTTGGTGGTAATTTCGAGGGAGGAGGTTGGTTATGGAGGTTAGCAAAATGGGGAGAAATTGACGTCAAATGAAAGGATACGAAGCTTTGAAGGAGTGAGGGGGTGGTTGAAGGCGGTATCTGAACTGTTGGATTATGATCCAACAACCCGGATTTGGGTGCAGATGGGTGATTGAGAAGCATTATATTGGGTTAATTGAACGATCAAAAGCATGGCGAGATCTAATGGTTGTGATCTGATCTGACAATCAGGTCAAAGGGTTGAAGCTAAGGCACCAATGAACGACTGGGATGAGTTGATCAGACAGTGGTAGAGAGGATGTGTGGCACAAAAGAAGCGGGCTACGTGGGCGGTTGAGGATGCTCCACGTGACCCACTTAGAATTAAGATAAATGGAAAAGTCAAAGAAAATTAGAAAAGAAATAATTAAGAGCCGAATCAAGAAAAGTGTTGAACATGAAAGTTGTAGATCTCGATGAGATCTACAAGTTTCATTGGAAGTTAAAGAGATCAGAGGTCTCTATACACAGATAAAAATTAAATATAATTTAAAACAATATACAAAAAATTTTTTTGCTTATTTTTTTGGATTTTTATTTTTTTATGTTTATTTATTTACTTACAATATTTTACTAATTTTTATTTGATTTTTAATGAGAAATAAATACATAAAATAATAGCACAATAATAAGGTTATATTATATAGAATAATTAAGGTTAGTTAATTACAACACATAGATTAATAGTTAAGGTTAATTATTACTGAATGATTGTGATTAGCTCAAGTAATAGAGATAAGGTCAGTGTATGTGATGATTTTTGCTATTGTATCATCATTCATACTTTTTCTTCATATATTACTTTCACAGTTTTGCAAGATGATTAATTAGATACATACATGTTTAGATGTATTATTCTTTTTATTGCTGAAAAGCATTTTCACTTCCTATTTCTTCAAAATTTTGGGAATTCAGGTACATACAAATGAACATGAGTGTCAGAATGAACGTACGTGGTTGTGAGGATGCAGAAGGCTAGCCCCTACTTCATTTTGGTATGCTCAGATAAATTTTATAGTATCACGTTTTTACATGCATATCCAAGTTTTCAAACTATCGATTTTATTTTCTTTTGAATCTATGTAGTAAAATATCTAATATATATAAAATATAATATGAAAGGGTAAGAAGGATATACTAAGTAGGCGAAGTTAGCGCATGTGTGTCTATGTGTGTTAGAGTGTTCACTTGTGTATACTACTATATGTTTGGGTGTATTACATTATGTTAGTGTGTGCTATAACTTTTATGTGTTATATTGTGAAAGCAACATTGTTTGTGTTATGTATGCATTTGTCTTAAGTTCGTGTATGTTTGAGTGTGATTGTGTGTATGCTAGTGTGTGTACACGTGCATATGTGTGGGGATGTGTAGTAGTGATTAATAATGTGATCTTAACCTTGATATTTAATAGAATGATGGGATTTTCACACAATAATATTATAATAGATGATACCGATTTGACATGGCTTCGAAACCCCATAGAACATGTATATATTTTTTTCTTGATTCTTCAGAATTGGCGAGGACAAGTGCTCTTTAAAGGTCTGTTTGGTTACTGAGTTGGGGTAACTTGATGTGAATAGTAGTTGTTTGGGTTGTTATGAGGGTTGAAGAGGGTTGGAATAAAGAATGTGACATGATACCGATATGATTTGTGATGGAATTCTAACTCAAGAATAGAGAGGGATAAATCGGGTTACCCCAGAGTAACCCGGTTATCAAACAGACTCTAAGTGCTAACTAAGACTAGACTTAGAGAGCACTTGAAGAGCACTTGTGAACGCACATTCAAGTTGGCGGGCATTTTGGAGAGCACATGTGCTCGCCAATACAAGATAGAGACGAGAGTTATAATGAGCACAATGTTGGCCAGCACATGTGCTCGCCATGTGGTCTAACGAGCATTTAGAAAGCACTTTGAGAGGAAAATTGTGCTCGCCAAATTTTTTTATAGTGTTAAAACCATCAGCTTTGTCTGAAGCAAGGAGGAGATGATGTTATATAATACAAAGATTGAGAAGTTACAATAGGAATGGCTTTTGGCATGTAGTCTACAACCAAGTGTTTTTGTATCTGAAAAGAACATTTAAGATCCACCTCATTGATGGAAGTGATGCAAAATATTTGGTGTTGGATATTTATATTCAGACTATGTTGTAGATGTTGAGGGGAGAATAGTTCCGATAGCACATCTCTACTTTGTTCAGTTTTGTTATAATTTGAAAGGTTACCATACAACTTATATTCACTTTGTATATCGTAGATGTACAATCTGGGACATTGACATCTAGTTGAAAGGATTGATTGGAGATCTTGATCTACAACAAGATCGGGCTATCGTATGTTGCCACAGTCTTAGCACAATATGTTTAGCAAAGGATCAGGTGCATCATGAGAAGATTAAGTATATTACTGACATGTATCTTCATTTTAAGAAGAGGAACACGGGGAGGAAGGTTGGCACACCATCTAATATAATTAGTATTTTCACATGGATTGTTCGCGTAAGAAAGCTTAAACAGTATCTAAACTTGCTTAATGACGATGACTGGCAGTATGGACATGAAGGGAAAGGCAGAGGTGGAGTTTGCAGTGATTTTTTCTGCCATCTAGGATTTTAACTCACTGCGGAGTCTAGTAGTGATTTTTTTTGCTATTTAAGAATTCAACTCACTGTGGATTCTAGCAATGATTTTTCTACTATATGAAAATTCAATTCATGGTATATCTTAATAGTGATAAACTTTTATGTTATTCGAATATTCAATTGATGGTAGACTCTAGCAATGTTTTTCAACTATATGCGAATTCAACTTACGGTGGAGCCTAGTAGTAGTTTTTCTGGTATATGAGAACTCAACTTGAGGTTGAATTCAACAGTTCTTGTTTTGCTATCCACCTAATCAAATATAGTAGATGTTGCTGATATTTTCTGAATCCTAATTAACTGGGACCCATTCATATTGTGATTGATGTAAATATTCTTTCAAATTCTAAATGGTTAGAGTATCCATACAAATTCTGTTTGATTAATGATCTGAGAATACATCCAGATCATAGTTGAATAGAGGATCCACTTGTATTTGATTATTTTCTAACATTTCTATTCTTCTATATGGGGGAGATTTGTAGATCTTCATCTAAGGTGATTTGCAAAATCTGTATGTTTAGGGAGATTTAAAAATTAACAGATTGATTATGGGTTACTATATAAAACTTGTAGGGTGTGTTTGGATAGATGGTTATAATGAAGTGGATAACCTTCTCAAAAAGGGTTATCCACCGGATAATCCTTTTTATATATTTTGACGTTTGGAGAGAGGGTTTTACTGTCGAGAGGATTTGTTGTGATATGATTGTATTGAAGTTTGGAAAAATTGTTAGAAGTTGAGTATTATTTATAATTTAGATGACAAGACGGTGTACTATAATATTTTAGGTGATTTGATTTATTAAATGAGAGAGAGAGAGTATGGTTTTCGAGTAGGTCTCATGTGATGGAAAATAAAAAATAGATGGCGGGATCCATTGGTTGGAAACAGGGGGTTTTAGGAGAAACCCGCATACAAACCGTTGGATTTTCAACCAAAGCCTGCATATAGTGCGGGGTAACCCGCCACATGAGCATACCCAAGGTTAGTATTTGGAATCATCCTCATTAGTTATTCCACCATATTGAGAGAAATCTACAGTCACTACCAAGGACTTAATTGGGGGAGATATGGACATCTTCATATCTAAGGAGATTTGCAAAATATGCTAGTTCAGGGAGATTTGAGAATTTGCTAATCCATGAAGATTTGTTATTATGGGATACTATATAAATTTCATAGGGTTAATGTTTGGAATGATCCTCTGTAGTGTAGTTCTTCCATTATATTGAGAGAAATATACCACCATTGCTAAGGATGTAGTTCAGTTACGGGTGAATCTTGTAAATCTTGTCTTCTGGTTGCTTTCAACTAGCTTACAATCGTCAATGGTATGGGTGCATTTATGTGAATATTTGTGTGTGTTATGTGTGCATGTTGTATGTATGAATATGTGCTCATGTGTAAGAGTGTATGCACAATATGGATGCAAACGGACGGATACGGATACGGATATAGGTATTACTGTATCCTTATCCATTTGTAAATATGAATACGGATGCGGATACATATATTGACTGATACTAAAATTATTTTACCATATCCTTAAAAAACGGATACATATGCAAAATGGATATTGATCACATAAGAATAATGTTAGGAATACTCTATAGAATCGACTCAAATATTTATGAATTCGATAGAAAACAGGTGATATAAATTTACTAAACGTGCTTGTATCATAAAAAGTATATAAATATGATAAAAGAAGGTATAGAATTATATTATATAGGGTCAAAAATAAATCAATGACTATATTTATATACGAAAACGGGTATACGAATACGGATATGGATATTTGCAAATATCAAAACGATATCCATATCAGTATCCATTTTAAAACAGACACGGATACGGATGTCAAATGCTATATAAAACGGATACAGTGAGGGATCGGATATGGATATATCCGTAACCGTTTGCATCCCTAATGCACATAATGACTGTGTGTGTGTGAAAGCGTGATTGGAAGGAGGCACGTCAATGAGATTATACATTTGGCTATATATACGAGAGGTGAAATTAGAACTTTTGCATTCTTGTTACCAAGAGCCATGTCGTTGATTAATGGGATCATAGGCGCCCAAATTTCATCATCCATAGCAGTGCAAGGGCATCCTTTCCGATACCTCGCAAGTGCCCCCCTTAATTTTGAAATAACATAATATATATATATATATATGTATGTATTTTTTCCTATAGATTTTAAGATAAAAATAATCATAATATTTCATAATTATAATGTCTCATTTGGATTTTTGAGGATAAAACTCGTACATGCACTTCATTTTTTTAGAAAAAAAATCAATAATTTTTACCAATAGATAATATGCCTCTTAATTAAAATTCCTATCCAAAATAATAGATTTTACCTCAAATCAACTATATTGGATAATTTCTTCAATTGATCAACTTATAATAGATTCCTACCCTAATCTTATTGGTTATCTATTTTTTAGAGTTGAACTATAGAATGAATCAATCTTTCATCCAATCTCATTATCACTTATACAGATAAGGGGTTTAATTCACAATCTAAAAAAATAAATTTAAAAAAATCATTTATTGTCAAGTCTCATACATTATTTATTGGTCTTATTTATTATCCAGTAAAATGGTCAAATGCATATATATTCTTCATCGGCATATTTTTCTTCATAGATATTAATATTTATTGTTATTGATAAAAAATACAGAATTAGGTATTTTATATTTTTAATTTGATATAGATTCGGAACAAGTGTAGCTTATGTCGTAATTAATCCAAATCCGTATACCGAATTTGAAATAACTAAAATACTTGAATGTAACTTACTTTTTTAAAAAAGGTATAAATATCATTTACAAAAATTCCTGACATTGCGGATCATATATGATATCAATTTATGTAAAATTGAATAAAAAGTTATAGTTGATTAAAAAATAAGTTCAAAATTGAATATTATTATATAATGAATAAATCAAAATTGATGAAAAATATACATGAAAACTATAGATATATTTTGTCCATAACAATTATTGTTATATAATGAATATGATTGTATTGTAATTGATAGACATATTTTTTTAAAGCTCGTGCCCCCTCCTCAAAATGTTCTGGATCCGTCCCTGCCTTCAATCCAGATTTCCATCAATTCAAAAAGGTCTAGCGGCACAACTTGTTGTCCGCTTATCTTCTGTTTCGATGTAAATTTTTCCCTATTTTTCAGATTAAATGACATTAAGCATAAAGATACCAACAAATTGGTCAACAATAAACTGTGGCAGTGAAAGAGTTCGTCCCTGTCCTGAACCCATCCGAAGTATATGTATAAATTTAAATCGTTCGATCCAGTAAAAAAAAGGATTGTTTGGACAGAAGTGGAATATGGAGGAAGCGGGATATGTGGATAGGGCCGAGATGGGGACCTGATAGTAATAAAGACAGGCTGGATTTAGTCCTATGTGGAGGCCCACTGCGATCAGACCCATCTCGAAGCCGGGCCCTTTCCCGACGTGGGCTCCCCGTTATCCATGTTGGGACGTTGATGTTGGGATTAGATAGGGGTAGATGCCCTGTTTCGTGGATAAGAACCATGTCCTGTTCACCGTGGTCTTATGTTTGACGTCTCACTTCGTTTCAAAGTTGAGACGGATAACATTCACTCTTCTTGGTATTTTACAGAATAACCCATTTTTTTAATGGAAACTCCTTCAAGGATAACTTCCATTAACAATTCCAGGAACTTACATAGATGGACAAACTTTCTAATATGATGAGTACAAGCAAATAAAAAGACTGACGTTGCCTGTCATGACTGATCAGCAAACAGTGGAAAAAAAATCTCGAGAGCACACTCTGGAAGAAAAAGTCCATTACAGATTAAAAGAAAAAGAAAAGATAACAATATATATATCGTGGATTCCTAAACGTATAGGCTCAACTTCGAAGCTTTACTACAACAAAATTTAGCTATAGTGACGGTTTTGAAAAAATCCCTCACTAATTTAGCCGTTGTTAAATATATGGGACCTGGGAGCCTAAGCCCAGTGTGTAGGTAACTACCTACACCCAGTCTTTTTTGCATGATTTTTGAGTTTTTTTGAATGAAACCTTAGGGAGATTTTCTTAATATATTGAGAGGAATATGTGTTTCAAGTTTCATGCAAAACAAACATTCCTAACACATTCATCTAGAATGGGTCAATTTCAGTAATTCTGAGACCGTTAAAATTTGATAGTCTTGATGAAGATGATAGGAGTCTTGAATTAAGTTGAATTTTGAATGACATCATGGTGGTACATAGTGATCTAATTCCCCCAAGATTTCATTTCAAAAAATAAAAAATCTATGAAAAAATGAGTCGGTGTAGTTACCTACACCCCTAGGTGTAGGCTCATATAATGACGATATTATTCGTTGTGAAACGAGTTTTTGTACTCAAAATTAGCAACGAATATCATATCTGTCGTTATATCATTAGCAACGGTCTACATAGCGACATTTATCCGTTGCTGTTTTTCAAAATATCAATTAATCGTCGCTATTTTTTTAGTTCGAAATTTAGCGACGATTGATTAAATTTTTGAAAAATAACAACGAATAAACGTCGCTATGCGGACCGTTGTTAATGATATAACGACAGATATGACATTCGTTGCCAATTTTGAGTACAAAAACTCATTTCGCAACGAATAATATTGTCGTTATATATTTAACAACGGCTCGTTTAGTAACGGATTTTATAGCTCAATTTTTTTAGTGCCTGATGAGTCTGATCGCCGCGCACTAAATATTATTTCTTATAGTGCAGACGGATCGTGGGTGATATACTGATTCCATGGAAAGACAGATCGGGAGTAATCCACCGGACTGGAAACACGTAAATTAGAGCAGGAGTTCATCCATGAGATTCACAAGGAGCGGAAGAGCAGGCTGCGGTGACGGGCTCGGCGAGGTGGTACCTGAAGTGGGAGTCGACCTTGGATTTGTCGAGATGGAGTTGAAGGCGGTGGTGGAGCCAGCGACGACGAGGCGGAGGTGGATCCCACCTTGGCTTTGGCAAGGCGGAGTTGAAGGCAGTGGTGGACCCCCGGTGACTGTGAGGCGGAGGTGAAGCCGACGACGGTACCATCTCATAGAGAAGGAAAGATACGATCAGATCGGGGCCCCCAACCTACAAGAGAACGGGGAGAACAACCCGAGGGCCCTAGGGGCTAGTCGGAGCCGAGTAGCTGAGGCCCCAGCCGGGAGAAAAAGGCGGTGGGGAACGTTATAGGGGGAAAGGGCAAAGAGCAGAGAGGCGGTCACGTGGGTCGTGCGTGTAAAGAATCTCCGATTTTTTATATGATGGGAGCATTAGATGTCTTTCACAGCATTTGAATATCTAAGATCAGAAAAATCATTAAATGATATAACACATTAATGATAAAAACTATTATTGATGGGAGCCCAGCCATAAACTACGCTGCCAATTCCTTTTGAATGGCAAATTCAATTCTTCGAAATACAACATCTATAGATATGAGAACCAGGACATTGCTGTGCATAATTCTTTGGACCCTTTTGAGAAGCTCTACTGCTTCAGTAGCTAAAAATCCGAATGTGTAAAAAACAAAAGGAATGAATACATGTTGATTGTTAATACATGTTTTCTCATGCTTAGCAACTTTAGCCGAGGCAATTTTCTGAGCAGCGTGTCGCGCAATAAAATCACTCTTTATCGGACTCACCAATGGAGAAACTCCAGTCAGATCAACACAGGCATGCTTCCCTCCAGCCCTTCAAATATTAGAAATCACAGTAGCGTAGGTAAAATACAAAGGGTAAATTATAAAAGGAAAAAATGTGGTTGTCTATTATAGCCAGTCAACATGGCTGTCATTTTCTATTTTTTTATATTTTTTTGAAAAATATCATCATTTATATTCATCTATATATCCATTCAATATGTCATTCAAATTTCGTCAAAAATAAAGACTCATGTGCCCTCAATCTAGAAGAAATAATTTTAACGGTCTAAATATTGCTGTAATAAACTTGTTTTAGATTGAGGGTATATAAATCTTTGTTTCTGACGAAATTCGAATGACATATATGAGGAATATATATATATATATATATGATGCTATTTTTGAAGAAAAATGCCAAAAATGAGACGGATGCAACCTTGGGGCAGCCCATTGAACCCATTAAAAAAAGACCTTACTTATACATTGATTTTTAATTAGAAGACTCATTTTTTTCATATTAGACAAAAAAGGGTCTAAACTCGGTTTAACATCGACATAATAAAGTCGCAGAAGCTTACGGAGTCTTATATCTCATAAAAAATTCACACCATTTTTTATTACATTTGAAAAATGAGATTTCTAATTGAGAATGAAAGCATAAGTATCACATTTCTTGCAATGCACCCTAATATCAAACAATCTTTGCGGCATTTGCCGTGATCAGACTAACCAACCTGATATCTAACACGTTGGTATCATCTCTATTCTATGAAGTAGGTCAGTGCATTTCGCACACCTCGACAAGTTCATTCGTCTCGTCGCTTAAAATCCAATATTATTATCTAATCCTCCTTTTATTTTACCTACACCTACCCCCAAGATCATAGTTCAAATTTATCTTTGCGGGGTTGCGTTAAGTAATCGACAACTAGCGTAAAAAGTAGTCGAATCTTTCAATATATATTTGATCAAGAATCTATATAACCGATTCTACTTACAGTGGAAGAAGGCTTCACATTTTCACCTCCTTCTAAACTAATGTTGTATTCCTCCTGTTTTACCAACTACCATAGTCCACAATATAATTTCCGTTTGGGGAGAATGTAGGGCAACAACCCCAAGACCTATAAGTATTATTTTGGAAAAAAAAGTAGGGACATGAATGTTATTGCAAAAAATATAAGGACAAAATGAAGCTGTAAAAAATTGGAAGGACACAAATGCAAAACTTGCTTATTTATACTTGTATAATATAAGGGTAAAATGGGGTTGTCCACTTGAAGGAGAGCTAACTTGGCTCTCACGTCTCATTTTCTCTATTTTTTATTTTTTTGAAAAGTTCTTCCGTAAATATTCATCATTATATATCTGTATATTATGTTATTCAAATTCGTGCGAAACAGATATTCCTACAGCCCCCATCCAGACAAAGTCGTTTTTAGCGATTCTGTTGCTGTTAAAAAATGGTTGTCTGGATGTAGGCCGTAAGATTTCGCATGAAATTTGAATATCATAATACAGAGATATAGTGACAATATTCACGAAGAAATTTCAAATAAAATAAAAAATGAAGAAAATGAAAAAGGAAGAGCCAGGTTAGCTCACATAAGGAGCAATTAATATAATATAGTATATTTTATCTATGAAATACGAATATTTAATGTTTCCACATCATATTAAAGTTATGGGCTAAAAATTCCGAGCAATCATTAGCCATCAAATTGGTGCCCGGTGTGAAAACCCATCCATTCCAATAGCACCAAACGGATCTGTATATCTTATAACATCAACCTTCCTTTTTTATGCAACTTTTCAGCGTACCCTTTATCCGTAACCTCAATTAGACATAGTATATTGCTGGAAAAAGAAAGAAAGGGTCGATGGCAGCCAAGGACTATTTGATGTAAATGAGAGTTTCCTTCTTCTCAATTAATCCAAAAAAATCAAGTGGAGCGATGGGCGTCCTGGATCGTGGACCAGTGCCTTTTGGATGTTTGCGGAGCTTTGTATCGATCTTTCCAATCTTTGATCATGTGGTAAACTACAATTCTTTCTTAACATTAGTAATATAAACAGTTTAATGGGGATACCCCTTGCGCAGTCAACTAGCTCCGCGTCGTTTTCGGTGTTTTATTATTTTTTTTGAAAAATACCGTCATGTATATTCATCCTTATATTGCTCCTATATGTCATTCGAATTTCGTCAGAAACAGAGACTCATACGGCCTCCATCCAGACAGTCATTTTTTAACGGTAACATGATTTTTTAAATCGACACCATCTCGATGGAGGCTGTAAGAGTCTCTGTTTCTGACGAAATTCGAATGACATATAAGAGGAATATAGGGATGAATATACATAGCGATAATTTCAAAAAAAATAAAAAAACGCAGAAAATGACGCGGAGATAGCTATTGTTCGCTGCCCCCAAGTAGACAACCCCATTAAACTCTAATATAAAAGAGTATGGATGTAAGCGAAGATTATTATGAATTAAATGGTACTCTTTATCATGATAAGAGGTAATTAAAGAAAGATGTCTCCGAACTTTTGAGGGTTCTGAAACGCACGGACTCCTTTTAGAGCTTAATAATTTCCTATGGTTTCGTTGCTACGAAAAATGCAGGTTATATTTCTAGCACATTTTTTATTGCTTGTTTTAAGAATTTTCTTCCTCCATGGTTTTGGTAAATGATTTTTACCCCACGAGTCTTAGAAACTTGTTAAATTACCTTTATGAGCTTTTGCACAACGTAATTAACACATCGACCTCGTAAATTACTCCAAAAACCACCACAAGTTTCAAATAGATTAACTGCATGGTACAATGAGCAAGATTAAGCAACGAGGGGAAGGGAGGAATTACGTTGTTTCAAAGGTTAAGAATTTAATTTACAATGTTTATTGAGTTCGTGGGGCTAAAATACCTTTTGATAATGGTTGTGTTGAAACCTTAGAATTTGAGGTACTCTCTTACCTCCTTATATTAAATGATGAAACGTGATATTTTTCTAAAAAAATCAATATGGCAAATAATTGGGAAGATAAACCTCTTGGTGACCACAATTGTTCAACAATCTATATAGTTTTGTCCATGTGCATTAAGGCTAGTATAGCATCCCAACGTACGGACATAATCCCACATCTAAACTCACGAAAGCATGGGTTATAAGAGGTGAGACAACTTTAGCTTGAGCATTTTGGGTGGGTATCAACGTGTTCAAATGGACCTGAACTCAATAAGTTGTCAGGTTCAGTTTTTCTCGATAACATATGAGGGATCTAAGCTCGATACTTTACAAATGGTATCAAATTCAGTTTTTCTCCGATAATGGAATGGATAACCCGAGAGGTGGAGCCACTCTTACAAAGAAATAGGAGGAAACAGTAATCTAGAGCGTGCAACCGCCACTGTCACTGAGGATAAGTGATGGACCATGTTGCGATGAGGACATTGCAATATACGTGGATGAGGTTGCGACACCCCCAACTTCCAAATTTAGTCCCACATCTAAAACCCACGAAGCATGAGTGCGGGTTATAAGTAGTGGAAATTACTACTTAATAACTTGGCTTGCATATTTTGGGTGGTTGTCAACGAGTTCAATTTGATTCGAACCCAACAATTTGTCAGTGTCAGTTTTCCTCTAGGGACCTAAGCTCGGAATGTTACAGTTAGCTTATGTATATTCAATATTATTTTCGACTTTAACGGACCTTCCTTCTGATTCTCTTAGAATACGATAGTACTCTACTCGAAATCGAAGAGTTTGAATGGACATTTCTTTGAGTTTTATACCCTTGTCTCTCTCAGAGATTCTACAATTACAATCATATCCTTATCTTTTTACAATAATACTTATACATCGGTATTCTTACAAAACTAAAAATACTTTCTTTTTATCATTACACTTATACCCCTATTTGACCTTAATGGACAGTACTGTGAATTTTGTATTAAAGGTAAAGGCACAAGTATTATTGCGAAAAAGGCTAAAGTATAATTGTAAATGGAGAATCTAAGAGGCATAATGTAAACAAACTTATATTCCTTTTACATGAGCAAATATAATTACCTAAGGATGAAATTAATTAGGGGAGATAAATATTTATAGGACAATTAAGGTTGGGAGGACAATCTATGGATATTGTTACTTCCTTTCACCATACTACAAGAGTTCAATGATGCCATTTGGATCATTATGGACTGATCAACTAAGACTAAACAATTTGTGGCAGTGGATATGCCTTTTATTTTGGCCCAACTAATCACTTTAATTTGCTATGTCATGCATTTGCATGGGATACCTAATGAGATTATGCCCAATTAATACTTTCACTTCATCTTGCATTACTAGGGGGAGTTTATGGAGGCTTTAAAGCAGAAATTTTACCCGAGTCTAGCTTATCGCCCATATATGAAATGACCATTCATATGCTCAAGGACTTATCGATAATGTGGGCATTAGAGTGGTCACGATCTTTGAAGTATCACCTACCTCTTGACAAGTTCACCTACAACAACGGTTACCATAATGAAATAGACATGTACACTTTTCAATGCACTTCCCACTAAGTTGAAAGGAGGTCAAAAAAAGGGATATTCATGCAATTAAAGAACCCTAATAATATAAAGTCGTCAGAAGAGATACACCGATCTTTAGCGCATGGCCTTCAATTTAAGGCTGACTTTGTAATAATGAAGATCTTAATCATTAATGGCATCCAACATTTTCGTACCAAGTGCAAGTTGATACCACATTTTGTGGGACCCTTTGAGAACATGGCTAGCTTTGGGACCATATTGCATACTGTATATCCTTTCCTATGTAACATGTCAATATTCCATGATGTCTTCATAACATACGAGGGTACATTCAAGATCTCGATCACATAATTGTTTCAAAAATCTCAAAATTAAGCTGAAGCTCGTAATAAACTGTGCAATCAAGAAGTTGCGATGGAAAGAGATTCCCTTGTTAATGTCCAACAACAAAGTAAAAGTATCAAGGATGTGAACATGTGGTATAGATGCCCTAAAAGTCGTTACTACTTTTTTATTATATAATTTCAAAATTTTATTTTATTTCTCTTCAAGATTTTTGGAGTTTCATTCTCTTTAAGATTTTTGTCATTCTTAATCTCGGTAACAAGAACTCTTTGTGGTTTTTATGATGTGAAAACCCATATTTTGAACTCATTTTCTTAAAAAACTCCATTTAAAATGTATACAAATACATCCACCACATGAGAGAACATATGAATCCTCATATCACCATGGTAACATGCCTGAATTAAGTGAAAAAAATTATATCACGATACATTTCTCTCTCATTTGTTATAAAGATTGAAGCATCACTCCATAAAAAAAATCACTCCCAAATGCTGGTCTTCGAGTCAACTATCTCTAAATTTAATATTATGACTCGTAGGGTAAAATGGGGTTGCCCCTGGGGGAATTAACTTGGCTCCCTATCCCATTTTTTCTATTTATATTTTTAAAAAATAAAATCATGAAAATTCATCACTATATCCCTATATTATGTCATTCGGGTTTTGTGTGAAACTGAGACTCTAACTACCTCCATCCAGGAAGTCATTTTTTAACAGTCATAAAATTGTTGAAATCAGCAAGTCTAGACAGAGGCCATATGAGTCTCTATTTCGAACGAAACTTGAATGATATAATATAGAGATATAGGATGAATTTTCACGATTTTATTTTTAAAAAATAAAAAAATGAGAAAATAAGATGGGAGGAACCGAATTAACTCCCCTAGGGGCAGCCCCATTGTACCCTTATGTCTAACTCCTAAAAGTACATCTATCTATCTGTCTATCTATCTATCTATGTACTCCCATCCTTGTCTTTTATACATGAAAAAAGCTATAAAGCCTATATAAGATACTACTTTCTTCATCCTTGGGAAATCCTACATAATGCCCAACTATTTGAAGCTATATGCTTTTTATATTTATGCATAAATCTACTAAAAAGATTGTAAACAATATTGTCAATATAATTAAATTTCTACATACATATATCTACAATCCTTCAAGTTTACAATACAAAATAGATATATTAGAATTTATGCACATACATTAATAAATTTGGACCAATCTACGATTACAAAAAATACAAGTTGTAGCCATAAAGTAAATATGATCTATTAACTCATCTAACCAATAATGTAATAATCCTACGACTTTGTCTAACATTTATAATGTTTTATAGTTTCCTAAAAAACACTATTAGGCAGGCGGCCATGTAATTCTTTAAAGCTTAAATGGGCCTCAGGAAAGGCCTACTGGGCTCTAGATAATTTTTTTATTTTGTTATTTTTGGATCTTAAAGCCCGCTAAGGGCTCAGATACTACTGCCCATCGTGGGCTCTCTTTGCAACCCGCCATCAGAACCCAAGGAAGGGGTTGGTGGTAGAGCAGTGTGCCTTCACTTTAAAGGATCCGGGTTCGAATCTTAGTGGGGACGCTCCGGACCCTCAAAATTATCAAGCCTACTATTAAAAATAACCCCGCCGTCACGTGACCTTGTGTTAGGGTCTCTTGTTCATCTCCCTTTATCCACCCCCTTCGTCTTCAACATCAACACCATCCCCAGAAGAAGGCCTTTAGGCACAGTAGGGACCTTTCAAATATTTACCCTAAATAACTTTAAACTTTCATTACCGTTATATTTCTTCATTGTCTCCACAGTAACTGGAGTGCTATGAGAGAAAGTCCTTTGGGACTTTATATTGAGGTGATGGGTTGATATACTGACATGATTTTAAAAATCGAACCGAATCGATCGGTTAAACAAGAATCAGAAGAAAAGCAATCCAACTATCCGCTTTTTAGTTTGAAAATAATTAAAAACGGTCAAATTTTATGTTGGATCACTTGGTGGTTGTACAAGATGAACCAAATCAATGGTCCATTATCCAATTTTCATAAATATTTTTAATTATTATGTAACATAAAAATTTCTAAAAAAAAACTTCATATTCTAGTTCTATCACGTCTCTACTATGGTACTCATTTGACTCTTCTCCTTCTATAGTTCACCTCTTCTTAAGTTTCCACAAAAAATCCAATGCTTCTGTTCATTTGACTTTGAGAGGACGTGTATGTCGTCCTCGCAATATTTCCTATTCATTTGTCACAAGCATCGCCTCTCTTTTCCTACATTGTACATGTCTTTTCCTACATTGTACATGTTGCCTTTCTAGCAACGACAAAGTATGCATCTAGGTCATGCAAAATTTGCTAGTGACAATATGAGAAGCAATATGTTAGCAATCATTGTCATCAATTATTTATTTTAACAATTGTTGTTAAAAGAGATTTTTGCGTATGTAACTTTCTATGCTTTCATTGTTACACATTGAACGCTTCATAATTATGAATTAATGTAAAAGCTCGAATAGTTGTTAAACATTACATGACATAACTATGTGTTACCTTCCATCTACTTTATTTAACACATTGAACACTTCATAACAATATTTACAGTTTTAGTCATTTGAGTCTGTGATATTCACGAAAGAGAGCGACTTCTCCTTCTCATTATTCCCTTCACGCTTTTCCATCTTTTCCAATCCCTCATCCATCCCGAGTCTCTGCTGTCACCACCACCACCACCGTCATTTTTTTCCCTTCTCCAATACCTCCTTCTCCCCTGACCTTCACTGTTTTTGTTGCTACCATCATCTTCCTCCTTCTTCCATCGCTTCTTCCTCCCTCGACCTTCACCTCCACCAAATACGAAGCCGATGTTATCCAACATTGAACATGGTGGTCTTAGCGCAATGTGTCGAATGATATCTAATTGGGGGGGGGGGATGGTTCGATCCACTCAAACTATATGAACTAAACCAATAATATAACAATTCGGTTTTTTACTGTTTTTTATGAACATTGATATCATTACAGATTTTGTTGGTAGGTCCACTATTCCGACCATGAAAACCAAAAACCGATATTTAATCGATTTGATGTTGGGTTCCTTTTGTAACCATTTGCATCCCCGCTCAAGTAGGTTGTCCTGGTAGCAATTATGTAATGTATTTGATTAATGCTATTTTCGATGACATGTGTATATTACAACTCTTGAAAACTATTTGTGTGCGGTGAATGACCCAAGATGATTCTCTGATGTAATACATCACCTACTGTAATACAGGGATCCGTCCGATGGGGATTGGATGACTCTCATCGAGGGCCGACCATCCCTGGCCCCTTATGACTTATGAGGGTCATTCGATCTCCATTCGATGGATCCCTACATTACAACAGGTGTTGCATTACTACAGGGGATCCGTTCTCGGTGAATGACTGTCTCTTATCTTTTCTGGGTGAATTGTTTATTTCACTACCGTTATAATGTTTCATTATCTCCATAACAACTAACAAGTAACTATTTTTGAAAAAAATTGGCGTTCTTTGAGAGAGCGTAATCAATTTAAAGTGCATGGTTGCGAGAAATGTGAACTTTGTAAGATGGAATAGTAATATACATGCATGAAAATAAATATGGAAATATTTGGATATCTTCTTATCATATTCGGAAAAAAATCGAATATGGATATCAGTATTCCAATGTTAATCAAATATGGAATATCGGTAGTATAGAATTTCCGAATATGGATATGGATAAGGTAAGAACTAGGGGTGTAAACAAGCAGAACCTGAGTGAACCAACCCAAGCTCGGTTCGTTTCGTTTAGCATACTTTCAGGCTCGCGCGTTCGGTTCAGCTCGATAGAATGAAAGCTGTAATCAGGATTGGTTCGGCTAGTTAAAGGTTTGTTTAAGAATAAATATTTTGCAGACGTTTCTGTTCAAAAGAAAAAGTCGCAGCCACAGGGGAGCGTTTTGTGGGGTTTCTTGAATAGGGACTTAAGGAGTGGATGATTGGATGAGTTTGGAAAAATCAGTGAATAGCCTTTTTGTTAATATAGAATATATTTTTTCCTTGTATATACAATATGTATGTATGTGTACTTTTATGTATATATGTGTGTATGTAATCAAACTGGTAACTAACTGAACATGAGAGAACCTATATTTTTTAGTTTCAATTCGTTTATTTAATTGAGCTCAAATTCGTGTTCAGGTTTGGTTCATTTGTTTTCGAATCAAATCTAAATTGAACTTTTAGCAAGTCGAATTTGAACGAATGTTGAACCTGATAATTTTTTGACAGCCCTTGTAACAATAAAAAGATCCGGATTCCAAATCCGAATATTTGAATACAAGATAATACATGCATGCATGCATATAATATTGTGTTTAATTAGTAAACAATTAAGGTAAATTTAAGTCCATACATCCCATGATCTCTAAAGGTCTGTTTGGTTGCAGGCAGGGCCGTCCCTGACATTTCGTGGGCCCTGGGCAAAAGAAAAAACATGGGCCCTTATAAAAAATTATAATACAATTTTATAAAATTAGTAAACTTCTTATAACAAAATCTTAAAATTTTACAAAGACACGTGGATGTTTATGGCCACCGAGCATCAAAAAATAAGATATGAACTAAAATCAAATCCTTATCGAGCTACAGTGGACATGATTAAGATCTGTTCTGAGTTGGAGGGTAAAAGCTTTTATATCGTGTTGAATGATTGTTGGAGTGGAAAATTGAAAAGATGGAAGGAATTGTAGGATCCTCTACATATGGGAGTGATGGACGCAAGGTGATCATCGCATCCCAATAGGACGTTAGCGGAGAACTTACACCTGCCTTCGTGAAAACATATCCATTCGATATTCTTTCTGATAAGGAATGCTTGCAGATCTTTCTGTCATATGCCTTTCCATACGAAGGGCCTTCTTCATCAAGTGGTTGCCATAGTACCATCAGATTGCAAGGAATTAGTGAAGAGATTGCAAAAAAGAAAATCAAAAAATTTTCATTAGTAGCAATGGTGCTTGGGTCCACCTTGTGTAATGAAAACCAAGAAAGTGCATGGAATGATGTGCTTAGAAAAATGTCTGAGGATGATTGTAATATCATGTCGGTGCTTATGTGGAGCTATCGATGCCTTCCCTTGCATCTGAAATATGTTTTGCATTTATATCGTTTTTTCCAAGGACTGTCAATTTAAGAAAGAAGATGTTATTTGGATGTGGATGACACATGGTTATGTCCATGCTAAGGGCAACTTTGGAGGAAAATGACAAAGAAAATGAGAAAACAACTTGATAGGGATTTGTACGACTCATGTCGGGCCTCGACAACTTGACAAGGGCCACGAGGCTGCACTACACTGCAAGTCTGCAAATATCAACAGGGAAAGGTCCACAGACAACCTATGATTCATGAGAGAAAGTGGGGTTTGCTGGTTTGGAATCCGATCGCGGGATGACGATTGCAATGGTAGGATGGATTGGGCACTCGGATCTTGGCTTGGTCCATTTGGAATCAGAGGTTTGATGATTCGTGAGAGAGAGAGAGAGGATTTGATGATATAACTTGAGAATGACCGGAACAAGAAATGTCATTACCTATTGGGATAATATGGAAGGGGAATCATCATTTCATTGTTGGTTTTAAGAGTGGGAAAATTTGTAGAGTATGGATATTAAAATGGGCCCCTAAAGTTAATGGGCCCTAGGCCTATGCACCTCGAAACGACCCTCAGGGCCGGCCCTGGTTGCAGGGTTGGGCAGGGTTGGGTGGGCTGGGTGAATAGTAAACTGTGAGGAGGGAGTACCCCTATGAATAATATCCAACCCTGCCCAACCCTGCAACCAAACATGCCCTATGTCTCTTTGCCTCAATAACAATATAGGAATCATAATAAGAGACGCCATATGTAAGTTTGGACCACTCAACGACTATATATATAGAGTAGCCCCTCTACAACTGCAACTTTTATTAATTGGCTAAATATTTTTATTACGATGTATGTATATTGTAATGATATTTTTTAAATCATTTCATACTTTGTCATTATTCGCTTCAAATTTGTGATCTATCTTTATTTGATTGCATTTGTATCCGATCTTAAAATCAGGTCGATCAATATTCAAATTCGTTCTTTATTCGATCTGAATCCGTATTCGATGAATATTCAATCTGAATTTGTATTGGATTATGTTTGGATATGATTCTCTAAATTTATATATGACTCATATCCATATCAGTATTCGATATAGATGCAGTGAATATAAATACGAAGATAGTCATATCCGATCTGTATCTGATCCACTTTCATCCTTATTATTATAGGATATCAATGAAACTTCAAACGTTTGTAAACATATCGCATTAAAAAACAAACAAACAAGAGGAGATAGATAACAGGATTAAAATCGTGAAAAATCTAAGAAGAGAAAATAGGGTCATCGAAAGGAGTAAATGCAGCTTTATCATCGTTGTACAACCAAGGAAGGACAGCGCGATACAAAGGGTCCAGGAGTCTCTGTTTCTGACAAAATTTTAATAGAATGTTAGAGAAATATAGTGATGAATATACAAATTTTTATTTTACAAAGAAATAAAAAAATGAGGGAAAAATAAGGATGAGAGTAGCCAAGTTGGCTACTCCCAGGGGGCAGCCCCATTTTACCCTATATATATAGTTATTATTCCCAAGTCCTTAATTATGTGAGGACAAACACTATGCTCTCGACTAAATTAAATAAGAAAAGGGGTCCCCTCCTGGGAAATTAAAGACCCCGTGATTTTGTGCGACCCACTTAAAGCAAAGGATCCAAGATGCAATTGAGGAGTGGCGAGAACCCAAGGAGAGGTCTAGTGGTAGAGCAGTTCCACTTTAAAGGACTCGGGTTCGAATCCCAGTGGAGACGTTCCAGACTCCCAAAATTACCGAGCCTACTATTAAAAAAATTGAGCAGTGGCGTTCCATTGTCAGAGCTAGTTTGGTTAATGGGTTGGGTTGAGGTAACTTCATGTGAATAGTAGATGTTTGGATGATTATGATGGTAGAGGATTGGAATAAAGAATGTGATGTTCTGTCATATTGATTCGTGATTGAATTCCAACCTAGATTTGTAGGGTGGTTTACCAGGTTTAGAGATGAAAACGGATTGGATATGTCTATTTCCATATCCATATTCGCTTCATGTTTATCGAATACGAATACGGTTGCGGATATGATTCGGATATGCATTATGGAAATCATATCCTTAAAAATACAGATACAAATCCGAATCGGATATTTACCGAATCCGAATATAGATCGAATAAAGAGTAGACCCGAATATGAATTGAATAAAGAGCTAATCAAAATTTGAATTGAATAAAGAATGAAATCTAAATATGGATCCAATAAACATGGAATCCGAATACGGATCAAATAAAGACCGCACACGAATACGAATAGATTTTTTTAATCAAAGTTCATAATGATTTTAAAAATGACAATGAAATATAAATAAGTTGCATCATGATAAAATGAAGTGTCGAGATGACATGCATTCTTGACCGGAAGCAAAAAAGGGATAGGATTTCATAAGTTTTGTTTGTGTTCATCCCTAAACAAACAGAAATTTATTAATATTATTAATATATTGTATTATATAATGTATAATGCTAACATAATATCACATGGTTGTGACTTATATTATATTAACTAATTATAAAATAATATTAAATATTGTATTCGAATATCCGAATTTAAATCCGGATATTCAAGTCATTACCATATCCGTATCCGGAAAATTATTACAACACGTATCCATATCCAATCTGTATTCGATTAATATTCAAATACATATATCCGTATCCGGTAATTTTTTGAATATGGTAAGCGGATATTCGGATATAGCCGTATCCATTTACATCACTAACCAGATTACCCCAAGGTAACTCGGGGCAAACAACTAACCAAACGAGCCCTTAATATACTGATAGGGACGTAGCTCATCAAACACAACCATAACTAAATCCGCATGGCTCCCAACATTGCTAAGGATCGAGTTGGAACTAATAATGTACAAGCCTATAGGTTAGATTTCCTTTGTGGGACTTGGACTCGGACACACGAATAATTGCAAATTATGGCATTAAGCTTTATTTAAGTGTGTATGCATGGTGTGTAAATAATCTGATAAAATAAAAGAGCTTTACCTCAAAATAAGCAATATCAAGATTAAATAATCACAACATGATTATATCATTTATTGTATCTCTCCATATAGTGTTTCATCATTCGTACAAACCTCAATTCAATTAAATAAGATAAAGATATAGGGGCGGAATCAGAAATTTCTTCAAGGAGGGGCCGAGTATACAACTATTATGTATGCTTAAAAATAATAAAATCTATATATTTTTGAATGATATTTTTAAATAGAATTAATATTTTAAAAATGAACCTCTCTCAATCTTGATAAATGTAGAATTTAAATCTATTATTAATGTTAGAATTTCAAATACATTCATATTTTCCGAGGCTATTTTTATAATTGGATAAATATACTAATTTAAGCCTCTCTAAATCCATCCTAAAAATGCTAAATTATCAAGTGAAATTTTGAAACAAAAAAGTTCATGGTTAAAAGGAAACAATATTTTCTTATTTATAAAGACTACTAAAAATAATGGAGAAATAAATAAAGTCGAATACAATTTTATATCAAATTATTTTAATACTTTGGAAGTGATTGGATAGACCATATAAAAGAAAGTAAAATTGATGGAGAAGATTTGAACCCTAGTCTCCAAAATTATAGCATTGCCACTCTACCACTTGATTATTTAATGATTCTACATTTCTCTACACAATACTAATTATAATACGATTAAGGAAGGGTCGTATTAAAAACTTAATGCATTGTATAAGTGACATATAATAGTCATGGGGGGGTTATAATGTATACTAGTTCCGCCCCTGACTCGAATAAAATTTTATATCAAATTATTTTAATACTTTGGAAGTGATTGGGTAAACCATATAAAAGAAAGTAAAATTTATAGAGATAAGATTCGAACCATGGTCTCCAAAATAATAGCCTTGCCACTCTAC
Source organism: Ottelia alismoides (assembly GCA_037367405.1). NCBI lineage: Eukaryota > Viridiplantae > Streptophyta > Magnoliopsida > Alismatales > Hydrocharitaceae > Ottelia > Ottelia alismoides. The sequence goes on along the minus strand of JAZKJV010006257.1, from coordinate 5,740 downwards.
CACTTGATAATTTAATGATTCCACAATATTTTGCTAACAACATTAATTATAAAAGAATTAAGGAGGGGCCGTATTAAAAACTTAATACATTATATAAGTGACATATAATAATAATTGGGGGCTATGACCCTCCCCCCCTCATAATGTCTACTAATTCCGCTCCTTATGAGATAAACCCTACATTTTCATTATCCCTCCTCAAAAGAACAGACTTATGTTGAATAACATACTTTTCTCCTGGCTTCATCCCAAGTTCAACTAACAAAGGATAAATGGTCAAATCATAATCATGTCATCCGATGTTCTCTATCTACACAGTATTATCCCTTCCTTTTAACCTCCTAAACCAGTCGTACAAGAATGATGGATAAACAGTCGTACAAGAATGATGGATAAACATTGTCTATCATTTATCCCATCTCATTTCTTATCCCTCGATCGAAATGAAGAGACAAGGAATAATAATTCCATGTCCCTTGTTAGACAATCATTGGATTTCTCATCTTATTTTGGAACAACTTATTCCACTTTTGCAAGTGGAAGAAGATGTTCTTCTTATCCATTATTTCTTCGTGATCCCACGATCCAGCGCTAAAGAGCAAAAGAGTGCTGCAGCTCGCCATCCATGCAGAGTTGATCCCGAGCACCATTCCTCGTCCCAAGATGGAAGAAATCTCAAAGCACAAAGAACCCCTTCTTGTGGAAAAAGCCAAGAGGATGCCACAAAAAGTGCTACTTCCAACCACATCTTCTAAGAGTGCGTTTGGTTGGTGGGTTTTCTGGGGGTTATCTGGGTGTGGGTAACCCGTTTTTGTTTTAGTGTGTTTGGTTGGTGGGTTAAGTGTTGGGAGGGTTTGTGTGATGTGATTGTATTGGAATTTGAAAAAGTTGATAGTTATTATGATATGATTGTATTGAAATTTGAAAAAATGGGTGGTTTTGTGATGTGATTGTATTGAAGTTTGGAATATTGAGTAGAAGTTGAGTATTTTATGATTTTTAGATGATATGATGGTATAATGTATAATTTTTTTGATGGAAAAAGGGTGGGTCCCACTAGTGGGTTAAAAATGAGGGTTTTGGGGGTTACCCACCCAAAGTGGGGGGTAACCCCCAATCCGAACGGGGTCTAAGAGAAGTAAAGCACACTTCACCCCATCATCCATAGATTAAAATGGTTGGAGTGAGAGATTCCTAAAAGACAATAAGGAGACAAAGCAATGTAATGATGTGCCAAACCATACTAAGGAAATATGACACATTGAATGGGACATTATAGTTTAACAAACTTTTTAAGAACTAAGTACTATCTCTTTTGAGCCATAAAGATGTGGACCTCCATCCTAATCAATCAAAAAAAATCAAAATATATTCACTACAAAAAATAACCTAAAATGACATAACTACATCATCGGTTGTAAAATATACAATAACAAATATTATCTGATGCAAATCATGATTTGTACTTGAAAATGAGCGATGAATGATATATTCGTTGTTGTATTGCTAGCGACGGTTTCAAATAGGAATAGTTATATGTTACTCTTATTGTCAGAATTTCTTTTGATCGTTGCTAATTTTAACAATTGCTGGTATGAATTCTTCTGAAAAAGGCAACATATAATCATTATATTGTATGAATCGTAGCTAGCAATGTAGCAATTGATATAACATTTGTTGCTAATTTCTAAGTGTAAAATTCATGATTTTTTAATAAAAAAATACTCATTGCTGTATTTTTTAACATCGGTCAATGTAAGGATTGACAATTCGCAGTAGACTCATTTTGTGTTGTGATGATCTCTCTCTCTCTCAAATCTCTTTCAAAATGCATATCATTGATTTTTATCTGCCATATATTTAACCTCTCCTACTTATATGAAAATTTTAAAACTATCGAATCTTATATTTTAAAATATAATTAAAAGTCCGATTTACCTATATAATTTTTAATTTAGAAAGAAATCTTATAATTTAGTGTTTGATGACATGATTAGGGATGTCAATTTGGGTCTACTCATTGGGTACCTGATCCCAACCCGCTTCATTTAAGGACCCGAAAACCGTTCCATTTACTTTTGGACAGGTTTGGGTTTTGAATTGACTACCCATGCGGGTATGGGTATAGATTTGAGATTGCCTTGTGGGTACCCGAACCCAAACCTGTCCCAAACCCGAATAATATATATATATATAGAGAGAGAGGGGGGGGAGATAAATAGATGTGTGTGTTGCATTTTTATCAAATTAAACCCATATCCATTTCATATCTAATATGTATCGATCTACATGTATAAATATCCAGCTCAATTTTCTCCTCTCCATTCATTTTTTCTTATTTAATTAACTTTTTGTATCTTTAATAAATAAAAACTATCAACACAAAAGAGTTAAACACTTAACATATGTAAACATTTAGTATTCTCTATATATTTCACATTTTAGTGAAATCATATTACACGATCGCACTCTATTTCGTCTATCTGTAAAAATCTTATATACATTCATAAACAACTTAAGATTTACCATGTCGAAGATATGGGTATCCGTTGGGTACATGGGTATATGATGGGTATTTGGATACTCGCTAGAAATTACTCGTTTAATAAATGGACGGGTATGGGTAGTGATACTATAAACGGGTATGGGTTAGACATCCCTAGACATGATTGCGTAAACAAATTTGAAAATCATTCGCGAAAGATAAATATTTTGTTAGACAATAAGTTCCTTTATATCACTAATTAAATTAACTTAAATAAAATCAAAACTAAACTATATGTATATATACATACCAAGAATATGTGATGCAATAAGAAGCAACACAATTATGTGAAGGCCATACGGAATGTAAAAGTATATAATGCAAACGCATAAATAAATAATACAAAAAGAGTAATATTTTAATTTTTTTAACACAATCGGCTATCATGAAACTTGTTTCATCAAAAATAAAAGAAAAATAATCCTAACTAAACTACTTCGTATCCAACAAATCAGGTTAAATAAATTATTTTCAAGTCTAGTATTTTTATTACTAAATGTTATTACTTTATCTTATTATATGGTTCATAGGATTATTGATCAGGTGGATATTGTAACTTTATTTATTTCCATCTTTTCTCGAGTGTGTGTAACATTTCTCTTATAATAAATTGAAATTAAAATGAAATTGGAATTTATTTGAATATATATATATATATATATATATATGTATGTATGTATGTATGTATGTATGTATGTGCTCATGTAGTCTGAGCACTTTATAGCTGATCATTTTTCTATTATATGCTTTCGTTGTTTTTTTGTTATTTTTGTTTCTATTTTGCCGTCTATCTATTGCTCACATAAGTTTAAATCACTTAATCGTGTATTTTAAGTTTGATCTATTTATATGAGATTATAATTACTTGTGATTTTTGTAAAAGATCTCAAAAGAAAATTACATTTTGAGGATGCCATAGAATCTTAACTCTATGAAAAAAATATAGGTTTCTATTTGGCCCCTCATGATTGTAAAATCATGGCTTCGTCCCTGAAAGGGGTGCTTCGCTTTACTTAGGAGCAATCATAAACGACTCCACCACTGGATATATTAATGGGTTAGGATTCGAGGCATCTTAGCACGAATATTCTTGGCTTTTAGCTATAAAAGAATTCAGTTGTAAATCGATTACTGTTATTTTTTCGTTTTGTTGTTTTTTAAAATATCAAATAAGGGATAAGTATTGCAGGACGAGTATGTATATGATCTTATGGGGGATAATTACTGGTGATAAAAATGAGTGTAAATTGGGGTTATCCCTGATGGAAGCTAAGTTAACTTCCACAATCTTTTTTAAAAAACTGGTATTTTTTATTATAATTAGAGGATTTGAATTCCTAACAACATGATGTCATGCAAAATTCAACTCAACTCGAGATTTTTATCAAATTTATCAATCATATCAAATTTTAACAGTCTAAATTAACAACTTCTTGATTGACGCTTTAGGAATGCATGTTATTTATGAATTCTTAAACAAACAAACACATATATACATACGTACGTAAATGTGTGTGTGTGTGTGTAGAGAGAGGGGTGGGGAGGGGATGGAGCCTACTTCATGAAGTAGGTAAGCTTACCTACTTCATGCCTATTTTTAGTTATTTTTTATTTTTATAGAAAATACCACCATGAATTTTCATAACTTTATCCATCTAATATGTTATTCCAATTTCATCAGAAATAGAGACTCTTAGGCCCTCCATCCAGAATTGATCGATTACAACAATTCGAAGACCAACTAAATTATTCTAGACGGAGGGAATATGAGTCTTTGTTAACGAAATTCGAATGTCATATTAGAGGGATATAGTGATGAAAATCCACTGTGATTTTTTTTTCCAAAAAAATAAACAATATCTAAAAACAGGCATGAAGTAGTAAGGATGTCTACTTCATAAAGTAAGCTCTCTTTTCTCATATAGAGGTTACCTACTAGGCTCCCTTCGTTATATAAAAAATAATAAGACACACACTAGGCTCTCTTTTCTCATATAGAGGTAACACACCTTATTAATCTAAGTTAACCCCCTTCATTATATAAAAAATAAAAAAAATTAAAAATGTTGGGTGAAGGATAACTTGGTTGAGGTAGCCCATTTCCCCAATAAAAGTTAGTTATGATCCCTATTTCAAATTTCGTGAAAATTTGATTTCGACACTCCATCGAAATCAAAATCTGAATATGAACACTTCCTTCACAAATCTAGGTCGATTTTAGTCGAAATTAACAAAATTTTGATAAAATTTCAAAATTGTTTCATTTTTTCATCACCTCGAAACAAAACTGTAATCGAGATTTATGGTTATGAAATCTGTACTTATATTAGAAAAAAATTATGCATGCTTTTATCTCGCAAGGAAATGGGAGTGTAATTGTAGTGATCACCCTCCGCTAGGATGCAAACAGTTACAGATATATCCGTATCCGATCCGTCACCATATTCATTTTATACAAATTTTGACATCTGTATCCATATCTGTTTAAAATGGATACGAATATGGATATCGTTTTGATATCCGCAAACATCTCTATCTGTATTCGTATATCCGTTTTTGCATATAAATATAGTCATAGATTTATTTTTCACTATATATAATATAATTCTATACCTTTTTTTACCATATTTGTATAGTTTTTATGATACAAACACATTTAGTAAATTTATATCATGTGTTTTCTATCTGATTCATATATATATATATATATATTAAGTCGAGTCTATAGAGTATTTCTAATGTTACTGGTATGCGATCAATGTTCGTTTTACATATGTATCCATTAAGGATATGATAAGCTAGTTTTAATATCCGTCAATTGTTGAGAAAAACGTCCAATGCATACATACAAAAATCCACATAACCACAGATTTACAGAACAGATTATCATATGTATGAATCCAGGTTAACAGTGATAAGAGAAACATCCGATTAAATAACATATGCATATTCGCGCAAGGGAGAAATCCGGAAACGAAGATCACGACAAACAATGCGACAAAGAAAGGTAGAGTTAGAGATCACAACCGAAGCGTCCTGTTGTAGGACTCCCCTTAGAGAGTCAGCGCCCCCCACTTTACCGGCGCACAGGGCCTTGACGTGCCGCTCCCAGGGTCCGACGGTCCACGCTCTTTGACGGTGCGCAACCGTGCTTGAGCGTCCTCGAAAGCCACCTCCGTAGACGAAACCCGAGAA